>JAJJMA010164660.1:0-20604 GCA_023529015.1 Papaver nudicaule | reverse complement strand
AAAAAAAAAAAAAAAAAAAACACAAACACAAACACAAACATGATTCTCGGCCACCCTTGGTTCAACAACAACCAGAGCCTGCTCAACAGGACTACAACCCCACCAGAAGCCTCAACTAGACCAGAGGATCCCCAGATAGCGACGGTATCCCTGCATGAGGAAGGGGGAGTCCCACCAGACTCAGAAGAAGAATCAAGGATTACATCCCCGCAAAGGACTGACGGAGCTCTTGTCACAAGGTACGAGTGGATCACACACCCAACTCAATATTTTAGAAAATGGATGACCCCCTCCCCTGGTCGCGAAACCCTTAGTATCCTATTCAGCCAATTAGATATAGAAGACGGGGACACCAACGGGTCTACCTGCCGTCCCCGGAAATCACTGTTACACCGGAAACTCCACAACCCTAGAGTCCCGCTAGCCAGCAACGGAGACTACAAAGTTGGGGAATTGGTGATGAAGACCGCCCGGCGAAGAGGGGAACGACCCACGGGACCCTACATGGTTACCAAGTCTACACTGAACGGATACTACAGGCTGGTTTCGCTCGAAGAAGGACGCAAAAATATCACAACAATCAAGAAAAGATGGATTGAACTATATCGTGATTAATCCTTAGTTATAAAAAAATGTAGATCCATTGTACATAGTCAAGACATGAAACTCATTCTCTCATTGTCTTTCAAATAAAAAAAAAAACCTTCCTAAACCATGAGTCAAGAAACAAGACCAAGATACTCAGAAAAGACCATATAACACAATAGCCTTAGCCTCTTCACGAGAGTCTCTCATATTAAAGAGCGCGTCCCGCTCCTTCTCCAACCTAGCCTCCAACTCAGCGACCTCCCTCTCCTTCGCGGCGAGAACATCATCTGTAATAGCATCAGCCTGAACCTTAGCACGCTTCCGCTTTTCGAACCTCTCCCGGAGCCAAGTCACATTATAAGACTCAGACTCAGCAGCCGCTATAGCATCCTCCCAATCCTGCAATGTCTCTGGTTCGACCCCACGCATAGAACTTTCCCGCATCTCGGCAATCCGCTCCAACAGAACTCCAACGAATCCTTCCGCCACAGCACAGTTTGCATCCTCTCTGGCAATTTGCCCAAACTTCTTCCAGATGCGTGTATACATGTCCTGATACTCTTGTGAGACGACAAAACCACCGATGGCCACCTGGTAGGGTCTGACTCTGCTCAAAAGGGGGAACGCGACACCTCGGGTCGGATAAAGAGTGTTCATTCTAACCTCCTTAGCCTTCATCTCGACGTCAATAATGTCTTCGGAGTCAGAGTCCTCGATCTCCTCAGTATCACCATCATCTACGACTTCGTCACCGACACTTTCATCCACGGGCACGTCCACGGCAGCAGGAGAAGCCACCTGGGGACTATCAACACCTTTGGTCATCAACGTCTCATCGTGCATAAGCTCGCCGATTCCTTTCATGGTCTGAAGAAAAAAAGGAGTTAATAACCATGTGAAAACGGGAGTTACCAGATCAGAGACAAGAAATAAATAGTCGGGGTACAAATAACACGAGCCACTTACCACGTCAAGGCTCGAAACCTCACGAAGAGGTGAAGAATTATTGGTCTTCTCGGGTATCTCTCGATCCCTATTGCCCACGTTTGAAGACCCCATTGGATCATTGTCTCCTGGACGGTCTGTCTGCAAGAAGAAAAAACGAAAATGAAGACCTGTCTAAACATAAGCATGAGAACAAAGCAACCTCGGTAGAAGACTCATTACTGTCATATCAGCGTCCTCGTAGTCATCAGGAAACTCATTCGTTCCCGCCTGATAGACGTATCCCCTAGAAAGCCTCATCCTGGGCCGATTCCTTCTGACGCCTCGAACTGGAATCATGTCGTCCGACTGGGGACTCGGGGTAGGGCTCACCTGCGGAAGAATAACGAAGGGTAAAGAGAAGGATGCTCAGTAACCAAGAAAGGATTATAATCGAACTATCATACCTGGACAGAAGCAATGGGAGTATCATGTCCTCCCCCTTGACGACTGACGAAACTACGAAGAACTTCAAGAGTGTCATTCCAAAACTCGTGATACTCAGGAGTCACCCTTGTCGGCCTATGACGAAAAACAAAAGGAGAACGACGGCCGGGGTGAAGTGATACATCGAGCGAAGATCGCAATTCGGCCACAGAAGGCACGAGAAGCAATCTCTTGGGAACATCTTGGTCGAAACCCATCACTCTCGCCGCTCTATCGATATTGTAAGGCATTACTACCTCCTCCCCGCGAAAGTAACCGAGAATGTAACCAGGAGTGCTGCTGTTAATGAAGATAGCTTGCCCAACAGTAAGACCACTCGACTCTCGGGGTCCCGATTGTAGCTCAACACCAGGCATCTCTGTGAAAGTTATGGGATGTACGATCTCAGAATAGGAGTTGGTGTACCACGGGCGAAGAATGACATTCCTCTCATCATCCAACAAGTCCCCCAGCTCCGGAGAAGTAATAGGCAACTTGGTAATCCATTGCAAGATTCGAGGGCTCTCCTTCAGTGTCTTATCCAAAGCAGGCCCCTTTTTGGGTCTATGAGTTTCGAAGTGCTCCCACAAGATCGCCTGGACAAATGAGGGGTTTGCGTAGGTACCAACACTCCTAACACCAGGCACCGACATGTCCCGGACGAAAGCATAGAACTGAGCATACTGAGAACCAAGAAATAAACTACCGATAGGCAAGCTTCGACCCGGAGACAGGAGAACAGCCAAAAGGACAACATGGGGCTTCAAGGTACCAAGGGGAGCATCAGCGAAGATGTCCTTGGACAACCAGAGTACCAGGAACGCGGCAATACAAGGGTGCTCTCGGGAACGCCCCCATTGGGACTCGTGTCGCCCACATACCAATGATTAGTCCATTTCGTATAATTTTCGCTCGAATAAACTTTGGCTACCTCCAGTTGTTGGATCTTCCTGTTCAAAACCTCGATCATTGCGCTCTGAGCTGAGGAGTAGCTGTCTGGGAGATTTCCTAACATTGGAAGATGGTATAAAGCAGCAACCGCTTCTAAAGAAAATGGTGAACTCACCCCAACTCGTCACGAAAGTCTTCGTCGCCCTGCACCAACGAAGGAGGAAAGTAACGATGGCACCTGCGTCCATGTATATTTTCAAGTTCCTAGTTGCCTTCACCCCAAAATTGGCCGTACCTTCTTGTTAGTCAGCATAAAATCGTACCAAGCACAACATGGCAACACGGGGAACTGAGGAACTTTGAAGACGACAGGCACACCATCACACACCTTAGATTCCATGCAAAACCTAATAGTCTCCCTCGGCACCACCATCGAAGAATCATCGAAGTCTCCTTGCCTCAGGATGAAACAGGCAGAGAAGTTCACGCGATCGACAAATGCGGTCGGATTCCTGACAACATGAACATATAAAAAGCCATCAGTACACTTGGGAGTCCTAGCAGCAGTATCGCGAACAGAATGATGGCTAGAAGCTGACTCTTGGTCACCATTACGCTTTCTTTGTAGCAAACGCACAATTCCGAGTAAGTCAGTACATGCTCTCGCATACATGATAGTAAATATTTCCTAAAATAGCATGAATAACATGCATACACACTTGCTAAAATATGCATGCAACACAATATGCATGCTATATATATATATAAAAAAAAAATTACGTGATGCGTGCATGGCGCCACACGTGTGGCGCCACCAAGCTGACCTTGGCCAGAAGGCCAAGGCTGAGCTACCAAACTCGTGGCGCCAGACCTTGTGGCGCCACTGACTTACACTACCCGTCCAATATATATATATGCGACCGTAAAAAAAAAAAAAAAAAAAAACGCATGCAAACCCTAGGTCACCAAAACCCTAGGTTACCTTGTTGTTCCTTGTTGTTGCTCCACTTGACGACATGATGAATGAGATTAGCAAATACATATTAAATAGAGTAAATCAAGAAGAAAGAAAAGAAATACTTCTCTGAGAAACCCGCCTCTCTTTTCTCTCCTATACTCCCACTATGCACGTCTCAAAAGCGCCACACTCACGCTGGCCACGACATCATAGTCACACGACACTACTCAAACTCAACACAACCATGCAATATCTGCACATCACTCGAGATATCAAAACATCACACGGGGGATAACTTTAGGGGTATTGGTCTAGCGGTCTACGACAGTTGAAAGAAACTGATAGAAATGATGGACAATTACGAGAAAGTGGCGCTGAGTGGACATGATCTACACGATCCTAGCAGTTACCGAGAACAACTCATGTCCTCCACTCCCCCCACTCTTCCACGACTTCCACCTTCTCTGTCGAGAGATCAGGGTGAGTTCAACACTATAAATAGAGGCTTCCTCTATCTTCCAAGGCAGAACATTCAGTACAACTAGAATACGGAAAAATACCAGAACCTCAGAGCAAACACACCTGAGTATCCAACACACTTCTAGCCTTGGAGATTTCCAGTCACCTTCACGGCGGAGATCTTGAACTCTTACACCCAAAACACATCCTCAACCTGATCTCAAGATTCTTCGTTGTTTACCTCCCTAAATCAACCTCTATCCTCTCTGTGACCGAAGCAAGACGTGAACGGCCATTGACTTGGTTTAGGCTCGTCTTGTTCGACTTTGATCTCGAGCACTACGAAAGTACCCAGAGACGGTGCATTTTTTTTCCTGGTAAAAACAGGAAGGCGCAGGAATATGAATTGTTATAACCACACCGACAGAAGATAAGATCCTGCATGCATTCAGATTAGAATTTGAAGAGTACACAAACAACAGCGTGGAGTACGAAGCAGTAATCCATGCGTTACGGCTAATAATCGAGTTAGGCATCACGGACGTCAGAATCACAAGCGACTCACAACTTGTCATTAGGCAAATAGAGCTTAAATACCAAACTTTGAATTTATGCCTCGCTGCCTACTTGAAGTTAGCACAAGAACTCACGGCGAAGATTGAAAAGGTTACATACAGGCACGTAACAAGGAAGGATAATAGACATGCAGACGCGTTAGCATATATATCATCTATGCTACGGAACCCCAAGGTTACATCCGTCAAGGTGGGAAGGGTGTATGAACCCTCTGTGAATACTGAAGCTGCAGGAGAAGAAATTATAGACGTGGAAGGAGTGTTCAGCCCACCAAACGCAGAAGGCAACGAAGTAGAAGACGATTGAAGAATACCCCTTCACCAATACTTAAGCAGCGAAGTATTGCCCGAAGATTCCAAGTACGCGAAGAAGATCATCTCAAGAGAAGCAAGGTATCATCTTCGGGAAGGCATCCTCTACAAGTCTACGTTCCTGGGACCACTACTCAGATGCATCACGAAGGAAGAGGGGATGCACATCTTAAAAGACATACATTATGGAGATGCGGGAAACCACAGCGGCATGAGATCCCTGGCGCAGAAAGCTTGGCTACAAGGGTACTACTGGCCGAGCATGAACAGAGATGCACTGGAAATGGCAAGACGATGTTTTGCATGTCAGCAGTTTGCAAGAAAAATCAATGCACCAGCAACGGAGTTGAATGCCGTACTAAGTCCCTGGCCATTTGCAAAATGGGGAGTAGACATAGTAGGCCCACTGGTAGCAGGGTCAAGCAATCGAAGGTTCCTCATAGTCGCCACTGACTATTTCATCAAGTGGGTAGATGCTGCACCCCTCGCACACATAAGAGATCGAGACGTATTCAAGTTTCTTTTTGAACACATCATTTGTAGGTTTGGAATCCCGGCGGCCATAGTATCTGACAATGGTGCGCAACTTAGCGGAAAGAACATCGACATTTGTTTCGATACTTATAAGATCCAGAAGATCAAGTCAACACCGACGTAACCACAAAGCAACGGTCAGGCAGAGTCCACGAAAAAAACCATAGCCTTGATCCTAAAGAAGAAGCTCGACAACTATAAAAGAAAATAGTGTGAACAGTTGCACAATGTGCTATGGGCGTACCGAACAACTCGAAAAGAAGCAACAGGAGAAACACCTTTCATGCCGACCTACGGAACCGAAGCTGTGATTCCCACTGAGGTTATCATCCCAACAACCAAGACCGAAGCATGGGAGAAAAATCTAACCACGGATCTGATCTACGAAAAGTTAGATGATCTAGAAGGACGAAGGGAGACTGTACTTCGAAGAATGGAAAACTATCAACGAAGGATCGCCAAGGAATACAACAAAAAGGTAATTCTTCGAAACTTTACTGTGGGAGAATTTGTAATGAGGCAGATACCACCGTACCAAAAGAAAACTGAATGGGGCAAACTAGCCCCCGTATGGGAAGGACCATATGTCATTGAAGATATTGCAGGGAAGGGATCCTATTATCTCAGAAACATTCAGGGAGATACTTTGCAGCACCCATGGAACACACGGAACATCAAGAAGTACTACCCCTAGGGCAAAGGAGGAGAAGGAGTTACCAATCCGAAGTTCCACCACGTATCTTGTGTTACTTTTCAACGAAGGGCGCTATGGCGCAGTATATCAATAAAATGTTTTTTTTGCTACAACGGTGACAAAATTTTAAAAGTAACAGTGATGTAAGTGCAATGATACGATTGTCAGCAGCCTAAGCGCAACAGAAAATTTCCATGACAGGAGCATACCTGCTGATCACAGGTCATCTCTAGGATCCTCATTAATATGTATAAGGCGATGCGTAAGAATCCCAATGATAGAGATAACTTGAACGTCGCCCCTAGCGAGAGAATCCTTCTCCCGGGTTAATGTCCTAAATCATCCCCTGGCCAAGGATGGTTGAGAGATAATGCTTAACCCAAGAAGGTTGAAATGCCTAAAATAGTAGACACTAAGGGGAAGATCTCATGATCAACAAGGTTACTGATATAGAAATAATAGACACTATGGGGAAGTCTCATGATCAACAAGGTTACCATTCGGATATATCCGGTTACAAAAAGTTACAAGCAACAAAATAAAAGAAAACAAGTTCACAAGGCAAGAAATGGCCAAGAATTCACCCAACAAGTCAAAATGCAGGTGTAAGCAGGGAATTCCGAATAATTTCTTCCATAAGAAAGGACGACTAAGGGACATCCATCCTCGGAAAAGCGATGCCAGGGAAATGACATTCGGCTTCGGCGAAAGCTTCGTTTACGGTTATTGCAGCAGAGCGAGCATAGGTGAGACTCAAACCCTCTGTTTGAGAAGCAACATTAGCAGCCACCCTAGCATCAAAGTCACGAAGTGTCGATTTCAAGAAGGCATTTTCGGCAACCGTAGTTTCTTCACGAGCCCTAGATTCCTCAACAACACTCCTATATTCTTCCGTCAATAGCGTAACAGCGTTAAGTTCGGACCTTAAGTCCGAAACCCGATCATCAAAGATGGACATTTGTGAACCCAAAGGAGGATCAAGATCTTTTAAGAAGAACGAAGACCAGACCACGGGTTTTACAACAGTAAAAGATAAGGGGGAGGCTTGAGTGGCAGATTTCACCACTGACTCAAGAAGACCAGATGAAGAAGGGATGCAAACCTCGGCGGAACAAGACAAAAGCTCAGCCGCATCTTTCATGTTGACCTGTGTTTCAAGAGCAGAAGAAAACTCAAGGTACTGGCTATCCTGCACATCGACGTCATCAGTCATATCCACAACCGCAGGGGCAGGTAAGCAATGTTGAGCAGCAACGCCATCATCACTACGGTGACCAGAGGAAACATCTTCGGAGTTATCTTCAACACCCGAGCTCACCCTAGAAGCAAAAGACTCCTCGGGCTCACCAACTCCGTCAACAGCTTTCACTCCGGCCTTTGGTTTCTTCCTAGTAGCAGGCTGAAAATCACAAAACCATTTGTCAAAGGCACGAACAAAGGGGGACAACTACGTACGCACAAATAAAGGAGATCAATTACCCATACCTTCGGCAACAAAGTAACGCCAACTGGTTTGTTATCAATATTTTTCACTAACCCACCACCAATTTTTCTCTTCCGAGTACAAGTATTGTCACTAACGCTAGGCGAAGGAACGTTAGCCCTCAGGGACTGACAGTCAGGAGAAAAGCAATCTGTCAGAAAAAATTTAATAACAGAAAATTGAAGACAAAAGTAGAAATACATACGCGCGAAGGAGCCGGATTAAAGCGCCAGGCGATAAAAGTTCGATAGCGTGGAGGAAGATCTTTCATCAAGCGAGGAAGGAAAAAGCCAGGCTGGGACCGAGATTTCCTAAAACCAGCAACTCACGGACCAGTGACACGAAGAGGAGTACGCATCCACCGATGATCACGACTAAGACGAAGCCTCTAATCAGCAAGAAAAATAAGACTAACTGTCCCGGGGATAACTACCAAGTCAGGGTCATCACAGTCATCCAGCAAAAGAGGGACCTTGTCACGGATTCGCTTAGCAGAAGGGGCAAATCGATGAGGTCCAACAGACCAAGGCACCACATTAGAGCTCTGAACGGAGTCCCCCCAGGTCAAGTTGAAGTTTTGAGGGGTATAATTTTCTCGACGAACCATTACTAAAGAAAAGGGATCATAACATCTCATGCGAGTACGACCTTTAGCACGAAGCCAACATTCATACAAAATGCGGAAAAAATTACCAGTGTACTGTTGTATACCACGAAGTTGCTGACACAAGGAGGGATTGTCTCGGTCTATGAAGACGTCAATAAAGAAAGTATCATCAGGATCGTACAAAGGAAGGACAAGACCAGCAACTAACTGACCAATGGATATGAGTAACGAATTCTCATCATAAGGAAAATTCCTAATCATATCCTCGGTCAGAACATGCACATCACCATCGAAGAAGGAAATATCGAAATGGGTCAAACCAAAAGATTCCTTTATTTTGGCAAGACTCCAATGACGATAACTGTCATCTTCAGAAGGACGAAGGCGCCACAATTCATAGTTAAGCTCCCTGTCTACTCTAGCAGGAACAAGATTGTCACCAACAGCGGGAAGAATTTTCTTAACATCACCAGAAGAACTCGAGAGACTGGGAAAAGCCTGCAACGAAGAAGGAGTAGCTGAAGATACACTCGAATCAACAACAGCATTCTTCGACTTCTTGGAAGCAGAATTCGACTTAGAACTTGATGGTTTTCGTGTCATCAGGATTTGAAGAAAACTTGAGACAAAGGGAGAAGAAATGAAGAACTAGTAATCAAAGATGAAGAAGGAAGCATACAGGAGGGAAGTTGGGACTGAAGAAGATAAAGATCACATCTCCAAATCCATCATTTATAGAGAATCACAAAAAACACAAACTCCCACAAAACCACGAAAAGGCGTGAAAGAAGGGTCCACCATTATTTGAAAATGGCGGTATAGGCGGAGGTTTTCTTCCATAATTGCCCACATCAATAACTGAAAGAAAAGGGGCAAACTGTTAATGCATAATTTCGGATGGACACGTGGCGCCATCTCCAGAGGTTACGCACGGAAGCAACGGGAACCGCGAAGGGTAAAAGCATATCCCAGAAAAGCAACATCTCATCACGAGACGATGAAATTCAAGGGAGGAGATCGAAGAATCATCAACCTAGAATACTAGGAGAAAGAAGGCACGTTAAGGAGTAGTCACACCGCATTTAATGCTGTTGACAGCATGACAGAAGTTGTCTGTCGATTGGGGATTGGTCCAGCAAACGATGAAGGATAGAAACCTAGACCAATAAGGAGCCAACAACGCAAAGATACAACAAGGATCCTTCACATAGCAGTACGACGAGCCGCGATTGGATGATAAGGGCGGTCACCGAAGATGGACAATCCAGCCAAGGAACAGCAGAAGATCGAAGCAACCAAGGATAGCAAAGAGCGATGCCCATGGGAGTACTATAAATACCCCCTCTCATCAGCAGCAATGGGGGTCACAAAGTTTGGGAAAGGATAGCTAGGAGTGAGAATCCTTGGATGAACATTCTCCAGATTCCATTTAGCCTCTATCCATTAAAAAATTGAAGTGACTTATAGTGTAAACCAGAGAAAGCTTTACTGATTTGATATAATAGAACAGCTGATTTTACCCCCGAGGACGTAAGCACACGGCTGATGAACCTCGTTAATTGTTGTGTTGATTACCATTTTAGTTATATCTTTTGTAGTTAACTTTGTTGACGATAGTCTTCAAGATATTACCACGATTGCAGTCAGTAGCCAACTTGGATCATAATAACCAACGGTAATACGTTCAAATTCACGAACTAATCCCCGGTTATTAACGAACAAAGGTCACCAACGACTTAAGCAATCGACCCTCTAACAATATTCATTTGAAGTATGATATGGGAAAATTAGTATCAACACGGTGAATGGTTTTTGATATAAAAGACAGGAGAGATCTCACGGAAAGGTTTTGTTCACGCGAGTTCACGGAAGAAAATAAAGAAGGCTGCTGTGGAATTTTGGAGGACCAATAACAAGGGTTTTTCTTATGCTTTTTATTTTCTTAATAATTTTCTTTTATGTTCAATAAAGCTATGAGTAGCTAAACTCTTTCATATTGGTTAAGGATGTAGTCGGATATCGTAAACATGCGTTTTGATTAATTTTGGAGTTTTAAATATTCTCTTCATCATCGTTCATATTTTACTTTGCGTATAAATGCATGATTGACGTATTGCATTAAGATTGGGTGTATATTAATTTAAGTTGCAAATTGAATTGATTTACGTTCATATCTATTACTAGAATTAGGTTTTGAGATACAGAATGTCAATGAACCTATTCATAAGTAGTACAATATAATTCATGAATGCGGTGATAGCTTTTAGGGATTGTATGTAGAATATGACCTTTGTCCGAATGAACTGCTTCTGGTAGTTTGTTGCATTGATTAGCCTATTTCACAGATATTAATGCTCTTAGAGGATTCAAACTCAATTACTCGTAGTGTTGAGTTGTCTTATACGTAGAATTCACATATTCATCGTTATGGTGTTGTTTTAGGGGTAAAACAATAATGAGAATCTGAGGGGTAAAGTGTGAAGTGTGATAATGTAATAAGAAGTTGTAATAGTATTCGAGAGGTCAAGATCGAACAAGACTCGCCTAAACCAAGAAATGGCCGTTCGAGTATTGCTTCACTTACAAGAAGAGGATATAGGGTTGGTTTAGGGAGGGAAGCAGAGAAAGATGAGATCATAGAATTGATATAATTTCTGTGATGTTGATGATTAAATTGCTAAAAAAGAATGGATATTCAGTTCTCACTAGATATTGAATGCTGAATGAGAAGAGTTAATCAATTATCGATAAGATAGATTGATTATACTTGCACTGAATTAAACTGTTGAACTTGTCTGTTCTTGTTGTTGTGTTTCCAAACTGGTCGAGTGACCTATTTATAACAATAGAATTCCAACTGATCTCGTAAGAAGTGGAAGAAGTGGAAGAGTGGGAGTGTGGAGTAAGTGGGACCAGTTGTTAAGAGTCTTGCACCTAATATTAGGGAAGACTAACAACCCACTTTCTCATCCCCTCTTTTCAGCAACGTTCACACGACTTAGCTTTCTTTCCCGTTGAGTGATTGAGCCGTTGCAATCACACGTGTCGTAGACCGCCAAACCAAAACCCTAAAAAATATTCCCCCATGTAACTTACTTGATTCTCGTAAGATTTGTTAAGTGTTGAATATTTGTTAAGTCAAAGCTGACTAAGTGCATAGTCGTACCAATTACTGGTAAACTCAGGACTTTGCGTAAAAATAGAGATTAAGCGATAAGCTTGTGTATCTCTTTTAGGTTTGGTCTAAGGATTGACCCGGGCAATCGCCATTTAAACCAATGAGAGAAGTCTAAGGATTGAGCTATGCAACCACCATTTAGACTGAGAGGATTTCAGCAACTCTCTGTGGCAATAGTCAAGTAAATACGACTTTTGATTTGCCATAAATATGAGAAATTGGATTGTGGCATGTAATGCACAAATTCTATGAGTAATGAAGACATATGAATGTCCAAAATAATATAAGTCATAGCCATGAGACATGATTAAGAATTATAACACTGATTATAGAAGCAAGTCTATAATCAGGAAAACAGACGAGTGATGCTAACACAACGTAGCCATCATCAAGAATGCATAAGCATTGCCAATCCAAGACCTAAAGATAGGCCACAATAATAATAATAAGCCATGTTACATAGCATAATAATCCTATTAGGAAGTTAGGCATAGGACGTATGAGGATGGGCCATAACATTACGTCATTTTCAGATTTCTAGACAGCTTGTACGTCGTCCATTCATAAAATCACCCAGGCCAGCCACATTCGGTAAAATACCGAAATTTTAGTATGTTATAGGGAACTCACAGAGGAAAAACTTTCGTGAAGGAAGCGCCCCCTAATTGTTCTCGGATTGGGCTGTAAAAATCGTCCTTCAAGGAAATTCGTAATCTGCCAGATTTCCGAATTTGATTAGGAAACTAGAGTATTATGGACTCAATAAAGTCCATAATCATCTAGGACTTGGATCAGCGGGATCCATAAGTAGAGGGGAGGCTAGGGAAGGAGATATTTTAGCTCTAGGGAGGCAAGGATAGCCGTGAGCGAGAGAATGACCATGGGCCTCCATGAATGCGAGCTAGGGATAGTTATGAGGCCTCCACAAATTAAGCGAGGGACAGCCATAAGGCCCCCATAAATTAGGCGAGGGACAACCATAAGGCCCCCATAAATTAGGCGAGGGACAACCATAAGGCACCCAAGAGTTTAGCCAAGGCATGACCTTGGGCCTCCAAAGATTTGGCCAAGGCATGGCCGCGGGGCTCCAAGAGTTTGACCAAGCTAGTGTTGTGAGACTCCAAAGAGTAAGCTAGGCCATGGCCGTGGGCATCCAAAGTGTTAGGGCAAGGGATGGCGCGGGCATCCAAGGACTAAAGCAAGGAGATGGCGTGAGCATCTAAGGAGCTAGGGCAGGAAATGGTCGTGGGCCTCCAAGGACTAAGGCAAGGAGATGGCGTGGGCACCCAAGGAGTTAGGCAAGGGATGGCCGTGGGCATCCAAGAACTAAGGCAGGCGCAAGGCCCCCAAGAATGTGGCGTGAATTGCCTAGGGTGTGGCTCGAGCATGAGCTAGGCTAATGCGCATGCATAGTTATTTTTTACGTGTAGGCTAGGGATATGGACCATGCTACTAGGCTAGGGTCGTGAGATATCAAAATATGGCTAATGGTAACCAAATATCTTATCCCTATTATAAAAATAAATTCATACCTTGTCT
This sequence comes from Papaver nudicaule, assembly GCA_023529015.1. Taxonomy (NCBI): domain Eukaryota; kingdom Viridiplantae; phylum Streptophyta; class Magnoliopsida; order Ranunculales; family Papaveraceae; genus Papaver; species Papaver nudicaule. Next base: position 7,376 of record JAJJMA010164660.1, on the reverse strand, counting down.
CGAGCTATTCCAGGATGCCAGAAATTGATGCAAAATTACTCCTGTGACCTCCTCGCCAAAAACCACTATCAACATTTAGTCCCCTGCGCAGCATGGAACCGTGAGTGTTCCAGGGTGAGCATAAGTTGATGACCTAGCCAATAAGACTTTATCTTCACACTTGTCAGTCCACTTGCAAATATATCTGAGTCAACTCCTCTTATGTAGGCAACAATTACTCTTGAATTTGAATTCCCAAAACCCTAGAATTCAAAAATTACTCCGCCCTATAAATATATATCCAGGAACGCCATCAACCATACTTTCTCCATTTCACTTTTTTTTTATCTTCTTGTATCATGTCGAGCAACAGCAGCAGTGACATTCCTCTGAGCCAATTCATCAAGCATAAGACTTGGGTTCCCAGCTATGTAAGTAACTCTTCACTTGTGCTTCCTCATATGTTTTTAGAAATCCATTAACTTTAAGTTAACTGTAGGATGAAGAGGAAGAAGATACCAATACTAGCAATCCACGAAACAAGATGCCAAGGATGAGCAACTCTTCACCAGTAAATCCCCTTCTTTATCTATCTTAATTATTAGATAGAAAATATCTTCTTATTCTTTATTCTTTGCAGACTCGTAAAAAGAGTGCTCGCGCTCCCCCAAGGAAGATGACTGAGACTCCCCACTCTCCTACTTATAGTCCTGCTTCGGTTGTAGACCTTGAAGATCACGTCCCTCCTGGTAGCAGCATTAGGGGGGGGTCTTCCTTTTGATCCTGAGATAGGATCCTTATCTCGTGAATATCAATCTGTTGGGGGTTTCTTAGTTCGAAAGAAACATGTTTCCCTGTATACTAAAATATGGAGGAAGTACGGCCATATAGCTACTACCCAAGTCTTGGGCAAGGATTGCTCACCAGTCTTGGTGTCCATGGTTGCTCTATTAATGCCGATGATATCAGATATGAAACAAGGATCACTAGACAAGGTTACCTTGTCTACTATTCTGAAATGGGAGCGTTTACTTTCCTCAGCTGAAAACATTAAGTTCAGGGTTGGATGGCTTCAACAACGACTTGAAAAGATAAAGATGGACCGATTGTCCTTTCTAGCAGATGGCCCTGATCCCGAGATCATTGATGAAGATGAAAAGGCCATTGATGAGGAAGCTGAGAAAGTTAATCAAATGGTGGAAAGCCTGAAGACCCTGGAACATGAGATTGTTGCAGACTTGAAGGCTAAAGAGGAAGCAAGAGAAAGGGAATTGAAGACCCTTAAAGAGAAAATTGCAGAAGAAACTGCAAAAGTGGGAGAAGCTGTCCAGAATTTGAAATCCAAAACTGCAGCGTTCCAGGAGAAGATGGAAAGCCTATACCAGAAGGATTATGCACTCTTGGAAGGCTTATTCTGAAGAAAGATTTTCTTTTTGAACTCAATTGAATAAATGGTATATTTTTTGATGAAAGAAGTTTTATAAAGATTGTAATTGTTAAGTGCAAATGAGGCTTGCACTAACCTTGAAGGAATATAAAATTTTACAAATAAGTAATCAGAAATTCATACGTAATAAGGTTTGAGCCATTTTCCGTTGATTACCGTACCTTCGGGCTTTCCATCCAAGGTAGCAATTTTGTAGTAGCCACTAAGCGCCGCTTTAGTCACCACATATGGCCCATCCCAATTAGCTGAGAATTTTGGAGCCGACATATCTTGCTGAATATGCTTGGCTGTCTTTAACACCAAGTCCCCAACTTGGAAGACTCTTGACTTTACTGCTTTATCATATGCTCTAGAAATCCTTCTTCTATAAGCTTCCATGTAAGTTTCTGCCTTCGTACGCCTATCTTCAACAGTATCCAATTCCGCAAACCTAGAACCACAAATGTCGGTGTAGACCCCGCTAGCCATGGCGATGCGTGCTGAAGGAATCTTGATTTCGGCTGGAAGAATGGCATCAGTACCATATACCAGAGAATATGGAGAAGCTCCTGTAGAGCTCCTTGGAGAAATTCTATATGCCCATAATGCCATGGGGAGTTTTTCATGCCAAGACCGCTGGTTATCATGAACGGTTCGACTCAGAATCCGAATCAACGTCTTGTTAGTACTTTCAACTTGCCCATTCCCTTTAGGATAATAAGGTGTAGAACAAATATGCTGAATACCATATTCTTGAAGTAATTCCCCTACAGCTTGATTAACGAAAGGCGAACCATTATCTGTTATGATGTGCTTAGGAACTCCAAACCTACAGATGATATGTTCTTTGATAAACTGAGCTATATTGACACCTTTGGTTTTCTTAAGCGGAATCGCCTCTACCCACTTCGTGAAGTATTCAGTAGCGGTTATAATATGCTTATGTTGTAAAGAAGATGCGGGATTGATCTTTCCTATAAGATCAAGTCCCCAGCTATAAAACGACCAAGGACTGCTGATGGATTGCAGAGGAAGACACGGAGAGTGTATAAGGTTATTATGAACCTGACACTGATGGCACATTCGAACAACATGGCAGCATCGTCTTCCATAGTAGGCCAATAATATTTTTCATGAACTTGTAAAAATAATTTCTTCTTACCTTGGTGTTCGCCTTCATGCATTTCCTTGAGTATAGTACTCGTCTCCGGATCTGCCAAACAGCGTAATAAATCTCCACCAAAGCTTTTACGGTACAGAATTCCTTCGTGAAAGACGAACCTTGCTACCCGTCTTTTCAGTCTTTCTGCATCTTTTCTCTCAGTAGGTAGGATATGATCCCGAAGATATTGGATGTAAGGTTCACGCCAATCCTCGACAGGATGTACCATCAAGGCTTCAGAATGGTGCACAGCAGATTGACACTTACTGCAAGAGCCTTGTATTTCTCTAGATTGAGTTTCCATGATGGGCCAGTAATATCCCAGCCGTTGGAGTCGTCTGTATAAAGTGACCACTAGACTTTGTCCACATATTTCCTCATGGACGTGATTAAGTCATTGTTGGGCCTCGATATCTCCAAGACATCTGGACAAAGATCCATCTGAATTCCTGTGATAAAGGATCTCGTGTAATAAGAAAAAGTTCTTCAAGTCTTTGAGACGAACTTTCCTTTCTGGTGATGATCGAGTGAGTTCATCAATGACAGGTGTCCTCCAATCATGTACCGCTGGCTCGCTATTTTGTGCTAACCAAGTCGATGAAAGCGTACGCTTATGCACGGTGAGAGTCGTTTCCATACCTTCAAACTGTAACTTTGAAGCCAATGTTGCTAGACAATCAGCATGTTGTTAGTTCGACCAGTATGAATGATAATGGCTTCAGAGAAACGAGCTAGTAGTCTCTGTGCTTCAGCGCGAAAAGGAGCTAGAGTGACTTCCTTTAATGAGTAAACACCATTCATTTGATTCACCAGTAATTTGGAGTCACCCCTAATCTCCAGATTGGTGGCTCCTGCTTGTTCAGCCAATGATAATCCTATCAGAAAGGCTTCGTATTCTGTTGAATTGTTGGTACTCCGGAAGTCTAATTTGAACGAGTATGAGAATACTTCGCCGGCAGGGGAAACCAATACTATTCCAGCTCCTCCAGTGTTGTTACTTGGCGTAGCAGAGCCATCAAAGTATAATAACTAAGTATCCTCCTTGACCAAGGATATTTCTGGGAATTCCCCGGGTACATCTTCATGCAGGGCAGTAGTATCTTCTCCAGGGAAGGCCGCAAGAAGATCTGCAACAACTTGGCCTTTGATTGCCTTTGGTGTCACACAAACAATGTCAAACTCTGACATCTGTAGTAGCCAACGGGCTGGCCTTCCAAGCAGGGCTGGTTTGGACAACAAGAATCTTATGGGGTCTTCTTTCGTGATTAGCACGACCCTGTTTGATAAGAGATAATGCCTGAACTTCTGGATAGCGAAGACTAAGGATAGACATGCCTTCTCTACTTTCGGGTAGCGGAGTTCAGCATTCTTCAGAGTACGACTAATGTAATATACTGGATATTTAACATTATCGTCACCTTCTTGTGCGAGGAGTGCTCCGATAGCGGTGTCGCTTGACGCCGTATAAAGAAGTAGAGGACGCCCCTGTACCGGTGCTTTCATCACTGCTGGTGATAGTAGTAATTGTTGGATCTTCCTAAATGCTTCTTCTTGGACGGGAGACCATATGAAATCTGCTCCCTTCTTTAGTAAAGGGATGAACGAGACCACGAACTGGGCTAAGCCGGGAATAAACCTTCGTATGTAAGATACCTTCCCCATGAAGCTTTTGAGTTCTTTTACCGTTTTTGGTGGCGGTATTGTGGTGATTGCTTGCGTTTTGGTAGGGTCTACCTTGATTCCTTCTTCAGTTACTTGAAAGCCCAAGAATTTGTCTGAAGAAACTCCTAACGCGCATTTTAGAGGGTTCATCCTCAACTTGTACTCTCTACATCTATCAAACACCTGTCTCAGCACGTCTAGGTGAGATGCTCGTGTCTTAGACTTGACCACAACATCGTCCATATAATCTTCAATTCGCTTATGCATCATATCGTGGAATATTGCTGTCATGGCCCGTTGATAAGTGGCATCTGCATTCTTGAGTCCAAAGGGCATTACAGTATAATGAAAATTCCCAATTGGAGTTCGGAAAGCAGTCTTACCTGCACCTGAATCGTACATCTTGATTTGATTGTATCCATTGTAACCATCCATGAATGAGAACATGGCATGACCGCAGGTAGCATCCACCAGCATGTCGATGTTGGGCAGCGGAAAATCGTCCTTGGGACAGCATTTGTTCAGATCCATGAAGTCTACACAACATCTGATTTGACCATTTTTCTTCTTGACTGGTACCACGTTGGCTAGCCAAGTAGGATGATGAATGGGTTTGATGAACCCTGCAGAGAGTAGCTTTTAAATCTCGACCTTGATTTGTTTTTCTCATGTCGAAAATGGCGTGGTTGTTGCTTCACCGTCTTCGAGCCGGGTAAAACGTGGAGATGACGTGTCACCAATTTGTCGTCTAGCCCGGGCATTTCTTCGTAGGTCCAAGCAAAAACATCCTAGTACTCTTTGAGAAGATTAACCAGGGCTCCACGCTCCTCTGCTGATAAGGATGAGCTGACAGAGATAGGTCTAGGAACCTCATCCGTCCCTATGTTGACGGTTTTAAGAGCATCAGTGGTGGAGTCGGATCCATCCTGTAGTTGTGGCGGAGCTTCTTGAATTTCTTCTTCTAAGGATCCTTCATTCTGATAACATTCTTCGATGCAGGGAGGTTTTCCGCCACCCTCCCCTGTTAATTGCTAACATTTCCGTCGCGAGTAGATAGTTCTACCTTCGGCATCATATTGGATAGTGAAATTATAACTTCTTTTGGAATAAGGTGATTCATGAGATGTAATCGAACCATACCTAAGAAGTCCTGCTGAAGTAGGTACGCCTTCCACGTTTTCCTCATTGACGTGGGTGATAGTGGCTTCTCGTCTTTGATGGAGGCCCACGCAGGTAGAGGAATACTATAGACTTTGTTAGGCGGCTCTGGCGTAGTTTCTTTTGGTTCGAAGAATTCTGCTTCATATATTGGTGAATACGGAGACGCCGACGCCGCGACACGAATAATTTCTTTATCGAGCACCGCCTTCATACATTGGTGATAAGTAGAGGGGACGACTTTGTTGTCGTGGATCCAGGGGCGTCCCAGAAACTTTACCCTTGATTGGATGGGTCCCACCTTGAGATCCAAATTGACATACCCGTAGGTATTAGTCATGTTTCCTTCAAAATCTTTCATTATAACAGGATGATGTACGATTTGATTTTTAGGAACCCTAGCAGTGCGAAGAGTCTTCAGAGTTATGATGTTGGCAGCAGCTCCAGTATCAATCAAGGCTCTTTTAAACTCCACATTTTTGACGTGCGCCGTGACGTACAGAGCTCGATTATGTCCGTCTTCAGCCATCATATCTTCCTCAGTAAAGGTAATATCCTTCACCATGGACTCAGATGCGAGAGACATCTCTAAAACTTCTAGTGAGGGCGGAGTTAAATCCGCGTTGAAAACGATGCGGTTGAGAGCAGCAAACGTGTCTACCCTCTGTCCTATTGAGAAGTGTAATAATTCACACAAATTCTCTATTAAGAAACTAGCTTCCTGACTCACAGGTTTTCGTAGGTGGTGAAACTCTGGATGTGTTGAGGTGGGTTGGCAGCCTTATTGTGCGGGCCTTCAGTCCCCAGTCCCCTGTTGACAGAGTTATCTCCAACATTATAGTATTGCCCGGCTATTGTATAGAGTTGTTGGAAAGTGCGGGGTCGGAATCTCCCCATTAATTCTTGATGACGTGGCTCCATCCCTCCTATGCAAATCTCCACTAATTGTTACTCGCTTATCTCCCTGCTATGATAATCCAAAGTTTTGGTCCTGAATCTTTGCATGAAATCTTATGGATTCTCCTCTTTTCCCTGACAAGTCTTTGCCAGATCTAAAATAGTGACTTGATTAGGAACAGGAACATCAAACGCGGAGGTGGTATTGATGGTGGCCCCCACAACATGAGGCGTGGCAGGCGTGATAATAAGTGGGGAAGACGAAGTGAGGCCCAAACCAAGAGGTTGGGTGACTATAGGAGTGAAAAGAGGAGATGAATTGGGTCCCACCAGAGGGGATACGACATTACAGATGATATGGGTCACGGTTTTGGTGGTGGGACCAACAGGGGAGATGATGGCATCCCTAGCTTGGAGAGTGGTGGTCCCCACACCAAAGGATAGGAGGGACGTGTTAGCATAGGATAGGGATGAAGTGGACCCAGGATGGACGTCCATGAAGGGTGGGGATGAGGTGGACCCCACTTGAGTTGAGGGAACCATGAAATTAGGGTTTTGAGATGTGATAGGGTTTTGGATGGTGGGACCAGCAAAAGTGATGGCGCCACTAACCCTAAGATTTGTAGTCCCACTCATAACAGATGAGGTTGTGGGACCACTGGTGATACTTGGAGAATTTGTATTCTCTGAACTCTGCTTCCTAGTTTCAACCAACTTTTCTTACAACCGAGATAATGACCTCCCACTGTGGTCGCCAAATGTTTTAGGGGTAAAACAATAATGAGAATCTGAGGGGTAAAGTGTGAAGTGTGATAATGTAATAAGAAGTTTTAATGGTATTCGAGAGGTCAAGATCGAACAAGACTCGCCTAAACCAAGAAATGGTCGTTCGAGTATTGCTTCAGTTACAAGAAGATGATATAAGGTTGGTTTAGGGAGGGAAGCAGAGAAAGATGAGATCAGAGAATTGCTATAATTTCTGTGATGTTGATGATTAAATTGCTAAAAAAAAATGGATATTCAGTTCTCACTAGATATTGAATGCTGAATGAGAAGAGTTAATCAATTATCGATAAGATAGATTGATTATAC
>JAJJMA010164658.1:0-11977 GCA_023529015.1 Papaver nudicaule | reverse complement strand
GTGTTATACTAAGGGACCTATTTATAGAGAAGGAAGGGGAGATGAAAAGGGAAAAAGTAACCGTCAGCCACGTAGGCCACGAAGCAACTTATTGGGCTGAGACGTGCGCCTCCACGTGGACCACGACGAAAAAATGAGGAGAATTAAGCGATGGGACGGTTACCTGGGGACTCGGGTTATCCGTGGGTGACGGCTGGCCCGACCTCACTGTCAGCCCAAGCCGTTAGGGGACTAATGTGGATACCCCAAGTTCAATAGGGCTCAAAAGACCATAGTTATGTCCATCAAAGCCCATTTAGAGAAAAGTCAAATAGTTTGGACTAGATGGTCAAATAAGGATTAAGGATAAGGAGTGGTGATGTAAATAAAGAGGAAAAGGACACATGTCAATTAGGGAAAAAAAGAGGAAACTCTATAAATAGATCCTTAATAAGATCATTTAGGGGTTCCCATTCTAGAGAGAGATTAAGAAAATAGATCATTAAGGGAAGAGAGAGAGAGATATAAAGCCCTACCTCTGTGACTCGGACCAGACTTCCATAAGCACCCCTCCACAACCTCAATACAAGCCTATGGACTTTTTTAAGTTCGGAAACTTGCTTGAGCCTCACTCAAGGTTGCTTAACTTTAAAGCAAAGCCTCCCTTGATGATCACTATAAATAGATGACCTTCTGCAACATACAATCTCAATCCTATACACATCTGTGTATCCTTGCATAAAATTTGGTCGTCATCTCGAAGTCCTTTTCTTGGACTACAACTATTTGAAAGACTTCACTTGAGGATCGTGAAGCACAGGTCGGAAGTGAAATTCCTGATCATGTATCTTGGGTCGATGAATTATTGCAATCTTATCACGACCAAGATTTGATAGAAACTTCGTACGGCAGATGTCGTATCATAAGCCCCGGAAGTTTCACAACGCAATATTCACGAACTTCTTGTACTAAGTTTGTCAAGCGTTAGGAGGGGAAGTTGTTTAGGCTAGATCATTAAGCCCTAATCAGGATATCGATTTCCATTAACCTTGACTTTAAGTCTAAATGAAATCAGAATTGTATTCTTGTTTAATTACAATCGAGTACACTAGGCGTCCTGTTAGAGGCAGGGTAGCGCTAGTCTTCATGAAGGGAAGTGGAGCAACTCCTAGGCCTGTAAAGGACGTCAGCTAGGGGAATCAAGTACGTAGGTTTCTGGGGGAGCCAAGAGACTTAGGAGCACAACGGTAGTTGAGTTGCTTGTAGGGTTAATTCAGTCTCGATACATTCCAGTCCGAAGTCTGAGAGTAGGCTAGCGTTTGTATTCGTATACTGTGGGTGTTCACATCAGGACGAGGTCCCGGGGTTTTTCTGCTGGTTTGCAGTTTCCTCGTTAACAAAATCCTGGTGTCTTGCATTACTTTTCCCTTACCCATTATATTGTTTCTGATCTATATAATTAGAGTATTGCAAGTTTGTTGATTCATAACCTTGAGTGAATCCATTTATGTTGAGATTTACAAGAACTCGTTCTTGTTGGGATTCGCTTCTCAGAACTGTACTCGGGTTCTTGCTTGAATATTGATTTGTGAGATCGTTCAAGAAACCTAATCAACTAGGTTCACGAATTAAAATTTTGGTGGTATATCTCGATATCCCTTTTTTTTAACTCTCTCATCCACCAATGCAACGAGTGTCTACACCAACGTTGGCCTATCGAAAGTTAACGAAACATGAGAAAGGTCAGTATTTTCAATTGGAACTAATGTAGTGTAATGTACATTACCAACAATATCGACTAACTGTGCATGTAGCATTATTAATTTTTATATGCTTGAAACACAATATCGACCACAATATTTCCATTTAGGATACACAATTAAACCATTCACACTTCTCATGATGTTTGCAGAACATGCCATGTGTTAACGATTTTGTAAGCTCCATTCAGTTAGTTGCTGGACCGGTTTATGGTTTAAAAAGGTTTTGTTACACCCATGTCATTGAAGATCCACTTCAATGTGTGTAAATTTCAGGATGGTTAAACCACCAACTAACAGATTGTGCCTCTCGGCCACTGACATAAGAGATTTCTGAGTTTATGCTGACAACGCAAATAAAATGAGCCATTTTTTCTAGCCATTTTTTTCTTCTTTTTTGCTTTCATTTTGCTTAAGCTAATTAAAATGAGCATCGACACCAAGTGGAATAATCTGGAAAGCCTCTGCAGATTATGAAGTATTAATTGTATTACTGCACTCTTTACACACACACCATAATTATCCATCACAGTTCCTCCATAAATATCCAACACGACTATGTAATAACCTGATCTACTTTTTTTTTTTTTTTTGTAGGTACACTTGAAAATGTATACCAAGTGGAAGCGAGTAAGCTACACCACTTACAATGATTGTGTGATGATTTGCGTGATATGAACTCACGTTTTTTTTTGTTCTTTTTTTTTTGCAGCATATGATTTTTTAAAGCTCGGAAGTACAGAGGCAAAACTACTATTCTTGGCTAGCATGTGTCCTTGGGTCAATCCCCCTCACATGGGTTATTTCTGGAGGGTTAGGTAATTTTTTTAACTATTCATTTTTCTGTAATCATGTATGAACATAGCAGAGCGAAACTATGACAAGATGATATAAATGCCGTACATCTATATCTCACTGGAATGCAGATCCAATTGTTATCCGAGGGTACGCAGTAAAGGAGGCTGCTAGCTAGATGTAATTTTCCGATATACACCCCTGTATCTGAAGCCTATTAATCTGCTTAAAGCATACTTATAACAACATATGGGAATGATAGGAAATTTATGGAGCTTATGGTTTGTGAAAAATGAAACACATCTCAGGTAAATGTCTTTTCTTGGAATTCCTTTCCTTATATATTTTGTAACCTCATATTCTAAATTTTCTTTCTACTGCTCAGGGCTCATGTAGTTAGCTTTGAGCCTTCGTGTGTATTTAATTACGCGCTAATGTAATTTACCACCCAAGTAGCATTTTAGTTTACCAAAGAAATATGAGTTTTGGTAATTGAATTAGGAAACCTTTAATAATTTTAAATCTTCCGTTTATAGCAGGGTTCTCATAATATTTGTAGAGGGAAAATCCACTCACACTCTTATCCTCACACTATCTTACACTTTCATCTCCGATTAAACCCAAACGACGTTGGATTTGGAGTTGATATTTTATGTATATGTTCCTCATATAAGGTTCTAAGGAAGAGAGAGTGAGTTTTTTGCTCTGCAAATCGTTCTTCAACTTAACCACAAATCGTTCATCATCCTAAACTGAGTTACACTCCTTTCTCTACTTCTCAACTTAGTTATTGCTCATCATGAATTCTGCTTCAATTCCTTTAAAATTTCCTCCATAAACAATTGTTTGATCTGTTTTTTCTCTACTCACAAATCCACATGCATAATCAATTGCGTCTTTGTTTATGGTTTCTCTGCCTCGGTAACCTATTTCTCTCTATCCATTTCTTCTCTCTTCTTCATCATATTTTCTTTACTTCTCAATCTTTTATTTTCTATCTTTTATGGTTTCTCTGTGTCTTTCCCTTTCTCTTTAATTCTATTTTGTCTCGTCTCTTCCCTCATCCTCTCTCTATTTCATTTCCTTGTCTTCAAATCCCACTACGGTCTATTATATTAGCTATCCCTTCACTTTCTCTAGGTTGCATGCGTTCTTTTTGGTTGTCATGAAATCTGCTCGAGATTTCACCAATTATTACAAACGCCAATCGAGACATATTAAATCCAAAAACATAACTCCTTCATCGTCAAATCCGCCTGGAAATTCATTATTAACTCCTTTACTTCCAATTCCACCTTCACTACAATCTTCTCCGCCACTTTCTGCTTTCCAGACTAAAACAAAAAAAAAGGGAAATCTCAATCACTTAAAAGTTCTCCTTCCTTTAGCTCAAGACCTTTTTATCCTCCACCTGATTCCCCTTTAGATTCCTCTGTAACCTCTCTAACTGAACAAATGGAGGGGTACTACAACATCCTGATACTCTCTGTATTGTTGTCAAAGTCCTTGTTCCTTTTATTGTTTGTTTCTTCTCTCAAGACTATGCTTAAGAAGCACTAGAAACCTTGGGTCATCAGGGATCTGATTAAGACTCCAATTGCTTGTATATTTAAACTCACCATGCAACATGCAGAGGGCAGACAAAGGATTTTATAGTTCAAAACCTAGCGTATAGATTGTTACAATGTGCTCGTAGAAGATTGGATTCATTATCAATCTCACCCTAGGAACTGTTTCTCTATGGCCACTTTTTTTATGCAGATACATGGCCTACCAGCTCATGATCGTACTGAACAAAAAATCAGGGAATTGCTTCGTCGGGTTGGTGTTGTTTTAGCAGTGGATGTTTCTGTTCCTAACCCTAGGGTGGAGATCTTGATGAATATTTTAACACCTTTTTGGTCGGGTCACATCTTTCATAATAATGGATTACCAGGTTGGGATGCTTACAGATACGAAAATCTCCATACAGTTTGCACTAAATGTGGTATGATCACACACCAAAAAGTGGATTGTGTGGTTACTCCTAAACCTGCCTTGTATAAGTTTCTTGTTAGTAACAGAGACTTTCCACTGGCTATGGTGGGAAGTAAAATGAAACTTACTCATCCTTTTGGAAACCGCCGATCATCTGATTCTGACTGGGGATAATCCAGTACTGCTCCGATTTGCTTAGATGAATCTTCATCGCCTAGATCTTCCATGAAGACTACAGCTGACTCGCATACAAGTACTGCTGACTCGTCTGAATTCCGTTCTTCTGGCTCCATGTCGTTAAGGCGAGGTCCACTTCCGGTTCCAACTCATTTCGATTCGACTCGCTCGCCTATTGGACAAAACAAGACAGCGGTCTGGCTACCTGTCACTAGACCACGATATGCCCGAGACTCTACTATTCCCACGAGGTCTGCAAACCCGTCAGAGGTGTCAGGTATTACAGGGGTACGTGTTGGAAAAACTCCTTTGTTTTTTCCTCGATCTATGTCAGCTGGTTCTTCGTCTGTTCTTGGTTCCGGTCCTATGCCTAGTGCTAGAACCTCGTCTGTGGCACCAACTCCTGAGCCGTCCTCCCCAATGGGCCACACAACTTCTTCAAGCCCAGACTCTAAATGGGAAAGACTCGTTCTGGGCTTTCCTTCAACAACAGATAAGGGTAAAAGTCCAAGGGATCAACAGGATTCGGGTTTGGATCTCCCTGTCATGGATTTTATACCCATACCTAACATCCTTAAACCTGAATACGAGCAACTAGTTTAGGAGTATCTTCAATATGGACATGTTAACATTGATATCTCCATGCTTCACGGGAAAGCGATTGTCACTATTACACATAAACATAGTGATAAACCAATTCAGACTTTCTCTAGGAGATATAATCAGGCTCCTAACGATCCATTACCTCCTTTGGATTTTGCTGCTGCCTCTTCTCCTTCTAAACTTCGTAGAACTAGAACCCTGGATGAACTTCATGAAGTTCGTACCCCTTAACCAGTCACATCTCCATCAGAGGTGCCTATTATCTGTCGTTGTAAAGGAGATGATGTGCTCACATATGAACAATAATGTATCTCATTATATGACCGTCTTTATAACCATAGTTTTCCTCCTTCCATTCCTACTACATCTTCCCAATTATTAAGGACTCTCAGGAGGAGTTCAAGAAGGCGGTTCCAATTTCCTCACAAGGATTGCACACAAATGCTGGTTGGAAACTTTCAGTCTCTCAAGAAGAATTCTCTCACGATGAAATTACAGTTGCAGAGGTGTTATCAACTACAATGCGAGTGCCTACTGATGTTGGGCATTCACATAACCAATGAGGACTGATGATTGGGATCCACAGTTGCATCTTCACAGCTGCTGGATTGGTTTTTTGGTTTCCTGGCTCATACTTTGGTCAGGCTTGAAGACTTGTACTTGCTTCGGCTTTATGTTGCAGGGTATGATCACTAGGGGTTGGTTAGCTTTTGTGAATACGTACTCACTTATGTGTGCTCAGCTGGTTAGTGCTGGTTCGTTAATGGATGCAGGTTCTCTACTCACACACTGTGCTCTAAAGTGTGGTGAGGCTACTTCTCAACAAAACAGGCCACTCTCTGAGTTGGCCAGGGCGTATGAAGGCTATGGTGTGTGCGTCACCTTCTACAGTGCGCTGGGGTTCTGTTATGCAGAATTTTTTTTAACAAACTTTTTGTGTGTCTCATGGTTGGGTACAATCCTTCATGAGATGGCCTTAACCTCTAATTGTATTATCCTTGTGCTTACAATGAATATATAAGGTTCAGGCCTTGCTTTCGAAAAAAAAAAGGTTATATGTTCCTACAAAAAATGAATACATTCCGAGACGTATAATGTCTCCATTTATTTCTTTGAAAATTAGTCGTCGAAGATCGACAAACTTTTAACGGTTGAAATTAAAATTGGTAAATATTAAGGTTAGGTATCTTCAAATGCACTCATTTTTGGTACAGATATAGAACCTTATAATAAAAACATATCCATAAAATATCAGCTCCAAATCCAACGTCGTTTGGGTTTTATCGGAAAACTAGAGACGAAAGTGTAAGGATAAGAGTTTGAGTGGATCCTCTCTGACCTTTATATTTTACTTACCACACACGTAATGGGGCGTGCCCGTAAGAGAAAAAAACATTACCTTAATTTCAGCCCACCCAACTTAAGTGTGAATTAGCTTACGCCGAATTCTATATTCTCAGACACCATATTGTACTATAGGTTATCTACATGAAAATATAAGAGGGTCCCCTTAATGTTTTTTGGACGTTGTCATCCAGAGCTTGCATTATGTATGATATGAATTGAAGTGATTAATACTTAGAGCATCTCCAATGGGAGAGGTTGTGCTTCCTATTTTTATGGCCACATAGGACTTTTTAATTTTTTAGCAAAAAAATGTTCTTCAATGGGAATGTGTAATATGGATGTGAGGCTTAAATTCAAAACGGTTAGCTTCACATCCTTAGAGAGATCTTCTAGTTTTAGAGGATCACATAGAGGATGTGAAGATCATTACAACCACCTTTATCTAATTATTTATCATGCTTTTTTGCAAAATTTAAATTCCTAAATTTTTTAGCGAATCAGATTTTTACAAATAAGTTAAGTATTTAGTTGAAGCATATCTCCATTGGAGATGATTTTTGTAAACTTCCTTATATCAAGGAAAATTTGGCTTGAGGATGTCTTCACACCAGTGCCATGTAGGAATCAGTACACAATCCCATTGGAGATGCTCCTAATGTGGGTTCCCGTAAAGAAAAAAACTTGGCCTACTTTCAGCCCACCCAAATTAGTGTGAATTAACTTCCGCCCATATGTATATTCTCTTTCCAACGACAATGATACTAATATCTCTAACAGAAATACCGTACTATGTTATCTAAATGAAAAGGAAGCTTGTGATGTTTCGGAATATCAAACCATGATTTTCATTTAACATCAACTACATAATTTAGTTTTGGCAAAAAAAAAGGTTCCTTTGAATGAAAGGGATCAAGACATTACCAAAAAAATGCAGATCGGACACTCTCATTGTCCCACTGTGAAATAGCCCATGCCGTTGCGGCACGGGTCACTCCCTATAGTTGTTGTAAAATTGAGAAAGTGAAAGGGAGATCAATTTCATTCCTTTAATTGTTGTTTGTTGTATGTATTTCTTAAAATTTTAAGTTAACGCAACCCAAGTTGAAACTTGAAAGTTGATTAATTTGTTCGAATTTGATGTTTATAATTCTCAATTCAGTATTCCATTGTTATTTCTTTTTATTTACTGTGTGAATTGAATCAATTGATTGCATATACTTAGATTATACATCTACTAAGTAATCTAGGTTTTTTTTTTCTCTGATAAGTAGTAATCTAGGGTTTGTAATGGAAATCAGTGACAAATTCTTAAACTTAAGTTTTTGTTGTTTAGTCGGTTGTTGTATATAAACAAGAGGCCACTATTTATTTATTTTTGTATTAGGCCACACAAAATGCAGGGCCGACATCGGAATTTCCCTTTGGTTTTCTTTTCTTTTTATCTTTACTCATTTGGTGGAAATATCCCTCTTGAGTACCTTTCTCAATGATTTTCTCTTTTGACCGATCAGGAAAAAAAACCAAAAAAAACCCGAAGAAGGAATAAAAACCAGAACCTTTTTCTGAAGGGCAAGTGATGCAAGGAGTTACGTGAAAGCAAGGGACAAATTCGAGCTCTGAGGATCGGTCCCTTCCGTGGAGACTCAACAACACTGATTCTTCTTTTACACTTCCAAATCTACCATGATTTCTCATCTGCATGCATTTGATAGCTAATTCTTATTATGTTCCTCTTATTTTCAGCTTAGCTTTATCGTTTCAACACTGCATGTTATTATCAAGAGCTTCATGACTGGTTTGAAGATCATTTGAGCACATGTATGCTATTTTTTCTTCTCAAACAACCAGCTAATCCTTCGTTTCCTGTTCCATCTTGAGCCCCTCACTGTTTGCGTACCAATCTCTCTCAATCTTTTGCAGAATTTTGCTTCTCATCAACCTCCTTTCCTCCCTTTTCTGAGCTTCTCCTCCACTACGTTCTGTTTTTTTATTATATTTTCTCCTCAAAAGATCACGCATGTTCCTTATCCACTGCGACAAGCCTCATTCACTTCAGTCGAGAGAATATCTTCCTGATGATTAAAAAGAAACTCCCTCTCAATCAACAATATTCTCCTCTTCTGTCATCTTCCACTAACCATTCTCTTCGCACCCAAAGTGATAAAAATGAGGTTTCTACCAGTTCTCTGTTTTTCTCTACAAACCCAAACAAAAAAAGAAGATTTAGAAACCAAAAAAGGAAACCAGATCCCAACAGAAACCAGAAAGATTATTTCATACAACAACTTTCAGAAAAGATGAATAACCTATTGCATGATAAAGAGCATTTGCATGTTGTTGTTCGTTTTTTTCTTCTGGCAATACTACAAATTTGAATGTCAAAAGGGTGCTTACTACTACCTGGAGTCCTATGAGGATCATGCATGTACAACCTACTTCAAAATCCGGCATTTTTCAGGTAACTCTACAATAACATGAACACAAGAAACTTGTTATTGCTCAACAAACATGGATCTACAATGGTCTAGTCTTTCTTGTTGAAGATTGCGAAAAGTTTATCAAGCATCCTACCCTATGTTTCCTTAAAGCTTTCTTTTGGGTTCAAGTTTTGGGTCTTCCAGAATCTCTCTGAAATGCAGAGAACCTACATCCAGTGATTACACATACTCACACGGGTACTGGATTGGAATTCCATCTAAAATTAAACCCCCTTCAGGTAAGAATTCAAATCCCCCTATCAAACCCAGTCATGCCAGTTTTTTTTGTGGAGGTAAATGGACAACAACAGTGGTGCCAAGTTGTCTACCTGAATTTACCAATTACCTGTTTCAACTGTGGATTTATGAATCATTTAGACAATCAATGTATTGCTGATCTTACTTGACTACGAAGATTCTATCTGGATTTCCCTTTTCACAAGTTGAACATTAATTTGAGAAGATTCAGTAGTGATACTCTTCAAATATCTCTTTCACAACCAATGGTTGATGTCAAAATGCAAGCATCGAGTTCTTCTGGTACCTCTGCTCAGGGTAATGAAGTCATGGATTTGGATAATCCTTCTTCTCCAGTTACAAAACCTCTTACCGCAATTCCACCTACATTGGCTTCTAGCATGGCTACATATGCTTGGAAACCAGTACATAATAGACCAGTTAAGGTCCACCCTACTGTTCGTGTTCTTACTACCTCTACTATTGATCAT
This sequence comes from Papaver nudicaule, assembly GCA_023529015.1. Taxonomy (NCBI): domain Eukaryota; kingdom Viridiplantae; phylum Streptophyta; class Magnoliopsida; order Ranunculales; family Papaveraceae; genus Papaver; species Papaver nudicaule. The sequence continues at coordinate 2,134 of JAJJMA010164658.1, read as the reverse complement.
CCAACCGGAACTGCTATAAGAGCTGTCAAGGACCAACTTCACTCATCTACTGCAGATCATCTGAATCTTTTGCATAGACTGAAGAAGCAAATGAAGTAAAAGTTCAATAACAAACTGACTACTGATGAAATTCTGGCAGGGGTGCCCATAACAAACATTGGGGCTGCCCAATTCATTTCAAACAAACGTCTAGCGGCAGCGGATCCTTCTCAATGGGCCTCTCATAAACCAAACCGCAAAAATTTGGACTCTAAGCCTAAGCCTGCACTCCAACTCCCACAACTGGACTATCTATCTGATCCTCAGCTGGGGAATCTCCCGCGGTTTTACCTGAAGAAATATATTGAAATGATCATGGATTATCTGAATAACTTTGAGGATGCTCACATTTTTTGGCAAGTATCAATAGTGAATGGTGTGCCATCAGTGGTGGTCAATTACAATCATAAGGAAGGTTTCAAAAACCAGATGCTCAGGGAAACGATACATTCATCACCAACAATTCATGTAGTTCCAAGAAATGTACAAGATATTACCAACATTGTACCTTAGAACTCAATCTCTGCTGCTCCAGACAATATTGCTCCAGCATCTACTGAACCAGCCCCGTCTGACATCATCATCTATACCAGAAGAAAAAGAATTTCAGATGCTTCGCTCCTAACTCCACCGGAAAAGACAAGGAAAATAGAGCATCAACAATCACAACATGGTCAAATTTACGGTGCCCTCATTGATCAACAATCTCCAAATTTCCCAGTTCTTGAATACGTAAGGCAAGATCAAAATGACATTTCTTCTCGACTTCTCAACAAGATCAAATTTACGGTGCCCTCATTGATCAACAATCTCCAAGCTTGTGGCTTTGTCGAGTTTATCAGCTTGGTGGCCTGGGGTTATATTCGGCTTTGGGTGGTCGTTTTGCAATTCGGGGTTTTCTTTTCTGTGTACTTTCACGTTGTTTTAATTTGTAACACTAAACCGTATGTAACCGTTTTGCGTATCTAAATAATATGACCTCTCTTTCGAAGAAGAAAAAAAGGGACAAAAAGGACTTCCAAGTCGACAAGTTTTCTATTTCCAGACCAAGTACCACGATGACACAATGTTCTTGTATGGAGTTATGTGCACTCGTAAGCTTATTATGCACATACCATGCTTATCACATGTTGTAACTTCACGTTCATAATCAAAGAATACCCAATATGAAGTCCCTATAATTTACCTTTACATTGATTAATTCATACCAAAATCTATGATATCAAATAAGTTAAAAATGAAAAAGCAAGCATAAGGTGTAGAAGAAACTGCAGACCTCTTTTTTTCTTTCTTTTTTCTTCTTGAAACGGAAAGGAAGAATAGTGTTCTCTCGTGCACTGCGTAGATTATATCCTCATGATGATTTAAGACTTATAATCCCTGGTTTAAATAGGTCATTTACCTCGAAATTCAGCCATTAGATGGACTTGATGTAAACCCAATAAACACACATGTAATCTAATACTCGATCACAATTCAGCACCACCATATTAGGGCAAAACTGGGCCAGATCGTCATTGCAATGTTTTATTCAAGTTTGTTCGGAAAGTGAAAGTATCACTTTTATTGGATGGAGTGAGTAGCTCATTTCTCTTTGTTGCATAGCGAAAGGTTCACAAAAATCTGGAATAATAAAAATAATAAAAGAAGACAATTTTCTTCTCTCTTTTCTTCCTACCTATCTAAGAAAAACCTACTGCCGTTTTACAATGAAGTATCCCAGTTCTTTTCTGTAGGCCAACGTGTTAGGGTTCTAGACCAAAACACAAGGAGAACACAACTAATAAGTATACAACCCTAGGATAAAACCCTTTGAATTGGGGTTGAGCCACCTCTATTTGGAAGTTAAGAGAAAGAATAATTTGAAGAAGAGTTTGTATTCATTATCGATACCTAAAACAAACTATGGCCAAGCTATTTATAGCTTCAAAGCCTTGATAAACAAGAAAAGAACTTAGAGTTTAATAACTATCTAAACTAGGAAACCCAATAGAGCTAAATACGGAAATTAAATAAGGCAAACTAGGAATGCGGTGTTGGTTTCACAACATCCCACCCCCATTAAAATACGGCTTGTCCTCAAGCCTCAAAATCT
>JAJJMA010164643.1:2202-14199 GCA_023529015.1 Papaver nudicaule | reverse complement strand
CAGTCAGCTTAGTGTGTTGTGTCTGTTTTGTACAGCTAGATTACAGCTGTCGTTGTCTTGTTGGATACAGCTGTATATCTATGCTTAGCTGTTAAGTCTAGTCGACTATATATGTCCTGGTCTGTACTCTTTCAACCTTATCTTAATACAATCTCATTTCTTCTCAGTCTTTCAATAATTACTTGGTTTGTTGTGCTTTTTAGTTTGCAGTGAAAAGGAAGCTCAAATGTGTAACTTTACAATGCTCCATGGAAAACCCATTTTGGTTTTTGTTGCGATACCGATTTAGCAGCTTCTTCGTGTGCTCTCCGGTATGTTCAGTTACAAATTGGTCATCTGAATTGTATTCCCATTTAAGAGCTTTTTTTAGTGGATGAGTTAAGAATTGTCATTTGACTTGGGTAGTGTGTGGAATTTAAATGCTGGAATGTCTTGGTTGTTTACGGAGAACCAAATTTGGTACATTGATTGCATATGGTGGATTACTATGCTCAGATACTATCAAAGATTTGGGGAAGTAAGTATTGGTGTTTAAGGCCATTGAGTTTATGGCTCTTTTTTTTTTACCTCTCATTCATTCACTTAAATGTGTAAGTGAGATGGATGCACAACTGTGTATGGAAAACCAACTTTGGGTTCTGTTGTAAACTTGACAATGACTGTGCGCGCAAACTTGAAGGTTAGTACCAGCTGTGATTGTGTCTTTCTAGATGGATTTGGGTAGATGCTTTTCTGTTAAGATGTGCAGTGTCGTGCAGGTGTGCCTGGAATGAAGTCCTTTCACTAGGATAAAAAGTTTGGGTCAGAAAATAAAGGCTGTGGAGGTTTGGCAGTTCTTTGAATTTGGATTGGTTTTTCTCTCAAAATTCCTTTGTGTCCGATTCTAATGGTTATAAATATTTATAGGTGATGCTAAATCAATGTACCAAATTTGATTCTTCTCTTCTTCTACAAATAAACTGGTGTATAACCCTCGACCAAGAAATTCACAACACACAATTAAGAAGAAGTGAAATTCACAGCACAACACACAACACAAGAATAGATAAACTGTGAGTACTGAGTGTCGAACCCTCAACGCTGTTTCAGACTCAACATTGGGCTCTAGTTTAGTCCCACATCCGTCAGTATACGAAACAAAGTCTGGTTTAAATACTGTGTTGTTCACCGTAAGCTTGTCCCTTCGGGGACATCCGATAAAATTGGAACGATACAGAGAAGATTAGCATGGCCCCTGCGCAAGGATGACACGCACAAATCGAGAAATGGTCCAAATTTTTTTGATTTTCGTTTTCCCTTTTGGTTCACCCTAATACTGTCAAAGAATTTTTTTGCGGAAGTATATTGATGTTTTTAGTACTGTTGGTGTTGAGCTTTTGGCTTTTTTTACTTCTCGTTCATTCTTTCAAATGTGTAAATGATGTTCTGCTGTGAGATGGATGCACATATTTCGTGGAAAACAACTTTGGGTTCTGTTGAAACTTGACAATGGCTGCGCGCGCGAACTTGAAGGTCAGTACCAGCTGTGATTGTGTCCTATTATAGATGATTTGGATAAATGTTTTTTTGTTACTGCTTGAGGTTAACATGTGTAATGTGTGGTGTGCCCGGAGTGAAGTCTGTTCACTAGGATACAAAATTTGGGTCAGAAAATAAAGACCATGGAGGTTTTACAATTCTTTGAATTTGGATTTGTTTTGCTCTATTGGTTGTTGGTTCTCAAAATTCCTTGGTGTCCAATTCTAATGGCTAATAATCTGCTGAATCTACGGAGGCACCTCACTTTAAAACAAAACGCCTCTTTGTGACAGGTACGCTACTTGCCAGATTGGATATTTTCTTGTAAAACATATTCTCAGTTTAGTTATTTGCTTGTGAGCCGGAATTCGATAGCTCTAGTTAGGATGCAATTGATATCCTCATTTGTTTTCACGCATAACACTGCCGTCCTGGTTTCTGGTTCGTAGGCCTCCTCTTTTTATACGTCTTACTATCAAAGGTTTTGGGGAAGGTACTACTGGTATTGAGTTTATGGCTCTTTTTTTTACCTCTCATTCATTCTCTCAAATGTGTAAGTGATGTTCTGCAGTGAGATTGATGCACAACTGTGTATGGAAAAACAACTTTGGGTTCTGTTGTAAACTTGACAACGACTGTGCACGCAAACTTAAAGGTCAGTACCGGCTGTGATTGTGTCTTTCTAGATGGATTTGGATAACTACTTTTCTGTTATATGGCTTGAGGTTAAGATGTGTAATGTGTTGCAGGTGTGCCTGGAATGAAGTCCGTTCATTAGGATGAAAATTTGGGTCATAAGATAAAGACTATGGAGGTTTGGCAGTGGAATTGGTTTGCTCCATCGTTTGTTGGTTCTCAAATCCCTTTGTGTCCGATTCTAAAGGTTATTAATATTTATAGGTGATGCTAAATCTGCTGAATCTACTTAAGACAAGTTAATATTTAGGCACCTCAAAACGCCTCTTTGTGACAGGTATGCTACTTACCAGATTAGATATTTTCTTGTAAAACATATTATCAGTTTAGCTAATTTGCTTGTGAGCCGGAATTCGATAGCTCTAGTTAGGGTGCAATTGATATCCTCATTTGTTTTCACGGCCGCCATGGTTCCTAGTTCATAGGCCTCTCATTTGATACGTCTTACGCGCAGCTTTTGAATGCTTTGGTGACCTTGTGGAAGGTAATCTGTCTTAGTTGTGAAGCATAGTAGTGGCCTGTCTTTTTCCTTTGATTTCACTCTCAGTTAACCTCCATCGTGTCACTAGGCTCATTGTGTGTTTTGATTTTTTTTGAACTGGTGTGCGTTTTGACTTTCTCAGCAGTTAAGATTATAATAGACAAACTTTCTAAAATATCCAAGGGTTATGCATTTACCGTACACTACAGAGGAAGCTGCTATTGTGGCTCTCAAAGGAAATGAACGGCAAGGTAGTCCATCTTATCACTACTTTGCTCTATCTGTAACTGTCTGTTTTAGTCACCCATGCAAAACATACTGAACCCACTTTTTCATATTGACAGAGGCCAACCAAGACCAACTTTTTTTTTAGCACTGACATTGGTGGGATACCTGAATGGAAGCTTTATACTGTAAAGATCGCCTTGTCAAGTGTTTGTACTGAGCAGCTTTGGTGGTCTGTAGACAGTGAAGATTCTTTTGCTTCCATATATGCTCTTCACAGTTTTGTCATAGCTAGGCTTATAAGGTATAGCCATTGGTTGCTGCCCATGAGTTGCTACAGGTCCAATAGAGTGTTATTGGCATCATAATGAGAAGAATTTTGTAACAATAACAGCGTTGCGGGCGATAACATAGAAGTTTAATGAAGGCATGGGTTTTGAATGAAGAGATCTTGTGTTGGTTGTAAAAGCAGATACAAGGTATCCAAATGACAGTAAAGCAAAGTTCTAAAATTCTTACAGGGATTTGAAACTGTCAGTAAATCCATTGCCTTTCAATGTTCAAAAATTACATCTCCAATTCCACAAACTTGACTTCATTCCTAAATTAATATAATTGCTTAGTTTGTTGATTGGGTTTGTTGTGGTAATATAATTGCTTAGTTTGTTGATTGGGTTTATTGTGCCTTTTATTTTGCAGTGAAAAGGAAGCTCAAATGTGTATTTTATAATGATTCATGGAAACCCATTTTGGTTTCTTTTGTGATATCGGTAAAGCAGCTTCTCGAGTGCTCTCTGGTAAGTTCAGTCACAAATTGGTCATGTGAATTATATTCCATTTAAGAGCTTTTAGTGGACAAGTTAAGAATTGTCATTCGACTTGGGTAGTGTGTTGATTTCAAATGCTGGAATGTCTCGGTTGTTTATGGAGAGAAATTCTTAAGTATTGGTTTATTAGAATGGTTGTTACGAAGGCACAAATGGTGGTTCACTGTGCTCAAATACTATCAAAGGTTTTGGGGAAGTAAGTATTGAAGTTCAAGTATTGGTGTTGAGTTTTATGCTTAACCTCTCATTCATTCTCTTAGATGTGTAAATGATGTTCTGCAATGAGATGGATGCACATATTTCGTGGAAAACCAACTTTGGGTTCTGTTGGAACTTGACAATGGCTGCGCGCGCGAACTTGAAGGTCAGTACCAGCTGTGATTATGTCCTATTAGATGATTTGGATAAATGTTTTTATGTTACTGCTTGAGGTTAAGATGTGTGTAATGTGTTGCAGGTGTGCCTGGAGTGAATCCGTTCACTAGGATACAAAATTTGGGTCAGAAAATCAAGACTTTGAAGGTTTGGCAGTTCTCTGAATTTGGATTTGTTTTTCTCTATCTGTTTGTTGGTTCTCAAAATTCCTTTGTGTCCAATTCTAATGGTTATAAATATTTATAGGTGATGCTGAATCTACCGAGCGCCTCTTTGTAACAGGCAATTTATACCCTGTAAAACCTGTTCTCAATTTAGCTATTTGCTTGTGAGCCGGAATTCGGTAGCTCTAGTTAGGGTGCAATTTGATATCCTCATTGCCGTCCTGGTTTCTGGTTCATAGGCCTCTCCTTTTATACGTCTGAGAAAACTTTACGTGCAGCTTTTGAAAGCTTTGGTGACCTTGTGGAACGTACTTTTCTCCACCAATCTGTCTTAGTTGTGAAGCATAGTAGTGGCCTATCTTTTCCTATGATTTTACTCCCAGTTAACCTCTATCGTGTCACTGTGCACACTGTGTGTTTTGAATTTCGCAGCAGTTAAGATTTTAATGGACAAGATTTCTAAGAGATTCAAGGGTTATGCATTTACTGAGTACACTATAGAGGAAGTTGCCGGTGCGGCTATCAATGAAATGAATGGCAAGGTAGTCCATCTTCTTACTACTTTGCTCTAACTGTCTGTTTGAGTCACCCATGCAAAATGTGCTGAACCCCCTTTTTGATCATTAGTGGCTGGATGATAGTTTTTGATGTTGCGATAACAAACCCCACTTAAATTTAACAGAGGGCAACCAAGACCAACTTTTTAGCACTGACATTGGTGGGATACGAAACTTTATGAAGTATAGAAGACTGTAAAGATCGCCTTGTCAAGTGTTTGTATTGAGCAGCTTGGTGGTTTGTAGACAATGAAGATGCTTTTGCGCCCATATACGGTCTTCACAGTTTTGTCATAGAGTTTTATTGGGCATCTTGATGAGAAGAATTTTGCAACAATAACAGTGTGCAGGCGATAACATAGAAGTTTAATGAATGCTTGGGATTTGAATGAAGAGCTTGTTAGGTTTTCTTTCGAATGCTTACAGCTTTCGCATCGAGTTCAACTATTTGAACTAACCAAATAATTTAAAGCAGATACAGGGTTTCCAAATGACAGTAAAGCAAAGTTCTCAACTCTTACAAGGATTTGAAACTGTCAGTAATTGCATTGCCACTGTTATCGCCTCTACTCAAGTGAATCTATCCTCGTGGTAACCAACAAAAGAAATAATGGATAGGCTGCTTTCCAGCCAGTTTCCTCGTCCCGCTGCTATCATTGATTGCAAGAGCAGACATGCTAGATAATCTAGCCTTGGCAGTGTCAAGCTCTGTCTTGCAATCTTGCCACCTCACTAATCTCTCTCGATAGAACCTATCTTCCCACTTCTCGTTTCCCACTAGATATGCAGCCCTAATAAGCTGACACATTTCGAATCAGATCGTTAGTATCATCACCCAATGACTTGATTTTTGAGCTTTAGATTAATAAAAAGTTAAGTATAGAATATATATGTTACATTACCTGCACCACGTACATCCTTCTCCAAGCGCTTTATTTTGATTTGTAGTTGGTCCAGTTCCACCAATCTAAGTGCGAAAATAGGTTCTTTAAATAAGTTAAGCCATGATTTGCATACACACCTAAATCGTGATATCGATCTCCCTGGTAACCTTGGCAAAATGTTATAAGCAACGATTTCATCTGGTATATAGATTGCCGGCATTGTTACTTGCTTAGACCTAATTGTGATAACTTTTATCTCTAGGTAAATCAGGGAGGGGTTTATAATTGATCGATCGGCACGTAACGGGTCAGGTAGTCTCCATGGCCCGTGGGTGCCCGTAGTAATATTGGTTTGATGGATCTCAGGTATATTGAAAGCCTTGTGGTTTTTGACCGGCCCAACCAGATTTCCCAATGCGCAAGGCAAATTGCAGGGGTGATCTTGCCAGTTGGAGACGTACCCGCAGTGTTTACTTCCGGCAAGGAGGAGATACGAATTCGGAGACGGCTGTCAGGTAATCCAGGAAATGGAGTAGCAGGTAATGACCAAATGGACAAAGAGTCCCTGCAGACGAAGAGTAGATGGTGGACACATTTTCTCGTGTAGGCACACAATGAGGGAATGTAGCTGAAGTTGCCATGGACCTGTGAAACAAGAGTTTTTTTGGCTGGTAGAGCATTGTGCAAGCCTTTCCATATCATTATCAGTTGAACCTTAGGAGGGCAGAGAAGCTGTCATAATTTGCCGAATTGCGGTGCAGGAGGAACGGCGGTGGCAGTTGAGTCGTCAGAAATTCAAGTCGGCAGATTTGACAGAGTAGACTCCATTTGGGGTGAGCTTCTTTTCCGTATCATCCGCTTGTTGGTGGGTGAACATTGGAGAGTGCGCGCAGAGTTGACTACACAAATCTTACTCATCTTACAATCTAATTTATGGATGCATTAACTTTCTTCTAAAGCATCTGGAACGTGCTAACACGAGAAGCCAACAACTAGTATTAGTTGTGCCATGTTTGGCAGACATGTGCTATAAATATAGACCAATATTAATTGCTTTACATGAATTAAACCATTAGATTAGATTCTTGATATCGATCATCAAACTCTTAGTTGATCCAAAATGGGAAAAAGTTTCATTATCAAAACTTTGTTTGCAGCTCTTCTTACAACTCTCATCAGTATGAGTTATGCTTTAGGTATTTCCGCTCAAGAGGTTCCGAATGGAGGTAAGTATTTTATCTCCTCCTATATATTAGAATATATCCATTGATCATGCTTACTGTATTAAAAGTGTTCGCACCACAAAACTATTTCACTGATAATGATTATCGAATAAAATTTTCTGTATTAATCTGTGAAATTCGACACCTGCAGTGTATTCCACTTTTAATTTTTAAATTAACTAGATTTTTTCCCGTGCTACGCACCGGGCTTTTTTCTCCTTTGTTTGTCAATTAGCATCCCTTTGTTTGTTTTTGTTAATAAGGGATCGTGCTGAATTTTTTGGGTGATATCTAAGTGCACTTTTCCCACATCAAAAATATCACAACTTGGCAAACACTAATTCAGTGAAGAGATGACAACATATCCTAGTTAGCAATTCGGAGAACGGCAAAAATGCGGGGCGGCAAACGTGCGCGCATTAATCGGCTAAATTAAAAGTCAATTCGGTCAAATATGCGGTCAACTATTTTGGGATTCGGTCAAAATGCGGAAATTCGTACGTACGCGTTTAATGCGTTTCAGATTTTCAAATGCGGCAAGAAAAATTCGGCAGTTATATAAAAGAAATCTAACGAAAATGCACGCATAAAATGGAGACGTAGCAAGTTTATAGGCCAAAAATATATAATTTTGGGACTAAAATGGGAAGAACGTTTACATTCCTCCATACAAAAACTTCATTTTCATGGGTAATATATTATTTTAGAGTTTAAATACTAAAGTATTGTCCAAACAAAGGGGGACAAAATTACATTTTGTAGCCCACAGTATTAGAGTAATATAATACTTACCAAAAAGAAATAATAAAATAACAAAAAGACACAAAATTTCAGCTAGTTAACGTGGGGCAGCCAACCGAATTTAAACGTGCATTTATTACAAATACGTGAAAAGCGCGCATTATTCGTTTTGACCAAAAAAATCGCGTTTTCGATGCGGGGTTAGTAACCAACGGCGCTTTATTCGTAAAATCATTAATGCGCGACTATTCGCGAATTATTCGGCAATAATTCGCGAATTTGCTAACTAGGCAACATATAGAGCTTTCCACAAAGTCATTCATTTCAAAATGCTCACAATGAATAAAAGAAAGGCACGAATAAGCATGGGACCAATGTGTTACGGTATTCCATAACTCACACCCCTATATGGTAATACCTCTATGATTGTATAGGGAACTATCGTGTGAATTTCAAACAATGAGATTGGATGACGAAGGTGTGAGTGATATCCATGGGATGAAAACTAACCGACTTTGTTTGTCCAATCACATGTTCTCCGCAAAACTCTACACTCAATCTTGTTCCATTGCAGAATTCATAGCTTGTGGAGATATTGCGTAGCATCAACCTGGTGGATTCATTGCATTTGAACTTGAATAAGGGCATCCCATATTCTCATTCGACTCCTCCAAATCCCCTGCCACCTTACCTGCTGCAATGTAAGAGCTATCAATTGAATCATTTACTACAGTATGAATGTCATCTTCCTACCTAGATAGATTTTTAAAATGAGGTCGCTAAGATTGGCACATTCATACATCGTCTGGGCAGTTCTACTTTGGGTTCCGGATTCGTTCCTATGAATCCTACCTGTGGACACCAAAAATTTGAAAATCTGAATCATGCAAAAACAAATGCAGATGAGCATATGAAGAATACAAAAACATAAGAAGCATCAGAAATTTTTGGAGACCTTGTTTTGGCTAATGCTATCTTCAAAAATGAGTACACCTAACAGGTACAGGTCGATAAGTTGTTTTTATATCAAATGTCTGATTCACAAAACCACTCAACATAACTTATAAATATGGTGTGAGTTCAGGTCAAATTGTAAGATTTTATTTACACGACTTCAATAGGATGCATAATTCTTTTGATTTGGAATAGGATGGTTCTTTTTTGTGAAGATGTTTCTGTTTTGGTATAATTTATTGCTACCTGAGGCTGGTATGAAATTATGTAGAGAGCGTAGGTGACCAATTTAAGCCTCTTTCGGTAAAGTAATAAACTTTACCAATTTTCCACATTTAAACCAATTACGTACCAAACTAAAATTGCTAATAATACCACCAAAAGAGAAGCTAAAACCCAACACGAAAAATGCTAATAAGTACCGAATGAATTACTAAATAAATAGCGTACAATGGCATACCTTTAGCAAGAATTCAGCAATTTCAACATTCTCTGGGTAATCATTTCCCAGCCTCATGTTTTGCGTCAGTTTTAGTACGTTGACGCTATTGATGCTCCCAGAATTTGCTCCCAGCATCCTTTCTGAAAACTGGTAATGTTTGTCTAACGTCCCCGTCAAGTACGGCGGTAATTCCTCCAAATACCGATGTCAAGTTCTTCGTTACATCTCTTAAGGTTCTCTTAAGAGTTTAGCATTGCCATCTGAATAAACCTGAAAGAGTATGGAGTACCAAATAATTACAACAAATGAGACTGGCGACAGATAAGCATCAGAAGCATATCTGATTAAAAATAATATCAAGTACACAGCTAATTCAGTCAGGTGATTCTAATGTAAAATGTGGCACCTTAGATACTGAGTTTAGAATGCATTATGACACAAAAATGATATGAATCTGAAAAAACAATAGTTGAGTAGGTACACACCATCGACAACTTTGAACTCATTGTCGTGGTGAAATGCTCTTTGTTCAATTGGTCCCCCCACACCGATATATTTTCAATGGAATTTTCATTTCCTTGTCAAAAAAATAACTTTAAGCTCAATAGCACTGGTAACTGGGTAACTATGACGCGAAAAGTAAATACTGAAGAAAACTACAACAACATAAGGGTGGTTCAATGTTGATTCTAGCGATTTACCATTAGCTCTGTTGTCGGTATGTCCTCCACCAAAATAATCTGAAGAATAATAAACTAAATAAATAAGAAAAACAAATAAACAAATTTTCAAGAATTAGGAATTGTTGACCAATAAGAAACGTACATATCAAACGTATTCAAGTAGCACAGTATCTCTCAACACATCCTGCAGTCACCAAATACATGTGCTCTTAGATATAACCATGGCAAATTACTGCTCAAGAATCTGGTTATGGCCAGCACAACTAAATTGGTTCAGTCACATCATCTTTCTGACCAAATCCTAACCATGATTATACCAACTTGTCTCAACTTAAGGAATACATTCTGGATAAAATTGTAAAGTAGCACACCACTAAGTGAATTAGTGGACATAGATAGGCATTTCAAATTTACAGACTAACGGATTGTTACATGCTAAATAATAAGGGGAGAAAAGACAGTTCCTTTTCAGTGAATTTTTATACCTCATTTAACATCCTGTGGAGTTCATCCCTTGCCCCAACCACGGGTCCCTGTCATTGCTATCAATCCATAGAGGTATGGTCTGTAGAATGGAAGACCATGTGAGCATGTTAATAACAAATACAATGAATACAGGTTCACTTCTACTGGACTGCAATGGCCATGGATTCAAGCAAAATCATTGACCTACCCAAGTCTTCTGTAGAAGTTGATGTATCTTTGACAGAGGGTGCTTGGATGTTAACATATTTTCAACCTCCAAATGCATTTTGTGGCTTCGACTGCAATACTTTTTTTATCTGCATTTAAATAGCATTTACAAACATTAACAAAGAAAACAAACCGAGATACATATAGCTAAGATACTAAAAATGTTGAAGGATGACTCTATGATGATTATTCTTTGATCTATTACGAATAGATGCTGACGTTGTTATAAGGAACGTTAAAAATGTACTGAAAAAGAGTAGGAACAATGGCTTTCAAGTCTAAACCTAAGCTTTTATCTGCAACAAATGAATTGGTGCCTTCACAAAATCTTAATTGGAGCTCTCCCTGTAAATAGGTGCTATCAATACGACAACCTGTTTCATTATAACCAATGTGATGAAAAGTGTCCACTGTCCAGGCTGGATTTTCATTCCCACTATTTAAATCTCTATGACAATGTATCATATGACTATCTTCCATACTGGGAGAATACACGATTCTTTTAATAACCATACTGGGAGAATACATAATATAATGCCAAAAGATTATTATTTTTATCTTTAAAGGCATATAGCTTTATGCATATGCTCACTTTAGAGGATACAAACCTGCAAGTTGCAATGATAACACAAAACAAATCCAACAGTTGCATCTTTAGCAACCTCTACAACTGCTTTTTCCTGAACAACAAATCCAACAACTGCATTGTTAGCAACCTCTACAGCTGCTTTCGCCTGAACAAACAGTAGTAATAGCAGCAAGCAATGGCTACATGAGCCTCTTCACTATAAGTGATTCTGTCGATACAGTAGGTTCAACATTATCCTACTTATAAAAATTGACTAATTTGCCTTGGTTATTCATTATGTCTCGTAAAAGCCCTTCAGGAATGGATTTGAGATTGTCTACAGACTGAAGAACAATTTTAAGATATCACTGTAGGATTATAAAGTTCAAACCTATTAAAGAGTGGTGAACAATCATTTATTCACCATTATCGCTCACTTTTTCCTTGAAGCATCGATAACCCATTGAATTCAACGGCGTGGGAATTTTTTGGTAAAAAGTTATGACTTACCTGCCTTTGTGCTTCTCCTTGATGCCAGGATTGATAATAAACTTGGCCATAAACATTGAAATCTCTACTGGAATTAGTACACAAAGAAATCCCATTGTCCTTGACATAACACGGGCATGTCAGCTGTCATTGCTCCAACGGAACAATACCGAAGTATTCATCCTGCATCAAATATACATTTAAATATAGGCCTAAGAAGTTAATAGAAAAGAAGTGTTGGACAGTTAGAGTCATGTCAAATTGGCACTGTGTTGGAAAAACTGAAATTAAAGTGGGTTAATTCAGGTATAGTAGATGATACTTAATACAAAAGGAGAAGATATAATGTCATAATACTGTGAAGAGCGGTGCATAAACATGATCAAGAACAAAATTTGCCAAACCAAACATTAAGCAACAACGAAAAAAACATAATTTGAGATAATCGAATTTTAAATTAAACAAATTAAAGCCTGA
>JAJJMA010164630.1:0-17297 GCA_023529015.1 Papaver nudicaule | reverse complement strand
CAAGAAGACACCATTTGTAGATCAGGTCACTTGTGGGCATGTATCCAAGAGATTCTCTATGCCAAATTTTACATCAATCTTTGACGGATTGGGAAACCCATCTCAGCATCTGAAGTGCTATAGGAGAGACTTGACAGCATGGACCGGCTCAGATCCAATTATGTGCATGTCTTTCCGGGTTCCCTTAAAGACGAAGCGTTAGCATGGTTTGACGGTTTGGAGGCAAAATCAATTATGACTTATAAAGAACTGGAAGAAATATTCGTAGCGACTTATATCCAGAATAATAGAGTTCGTCCAGGAGTAGAAAAGTTGTTTAATATCAAGAAAAGACCTTTGGAGACTTGCAGAAGCCATATCATGAGGTGGAGAAAACTATGTAGCGAGGTAGGAACGGCGGTTTCTGATAAAGAGAAGATGCGGGCGTTTACTAGTTCAATGAAGACAAATGATCCAATGTTTCAGGATTTATACTGGACTCCGCCCAAAGATATGAATGAAATGAGAGCCAAGCAAAATGAATGGTTGTCTTACGAAGAAATGCAAGAAGAAGAAGCTCGACAAAAGAAAGAAAAAACAAGGCACATCAACTCAATAAACAATTTCTCGCCGGCTGAGCAGGAAGAAATGCGAAAGGAATGGATCAAAATGGAGCAGAGGAAGCTAGAAGCATTGTTAGCGGGTCCCAGTTCAACAACAATTGTTCCACAAAAATCACAAGAGCAAGAGCAGCATCAGCATAGTAGCGGCCAGCAGTGGAATCAGGGCAAAAAAGATAATTACGATGGAAGAGACGGTCAAGAAAATAGAGGAAGATATGATAACAGAGGAAGGTACGCCAATAATGATAGGAGAAACTATGACGACAATAGAGGTGGATACGACAACCGGCGGTCAGGCAATGGGGACAGAAGGTTCAATAACGATAATCGTAGGTTCGGCGACAGAAGACCAGGGTACCCAGATTTTCAAGATGCTACATTACCAAAGCTTTGTGCATACACTGATGAATGGGGGCAGATAGAAAGTTCGGCGTCAAGGAATGAGATCCGCTATCCTTTCAACAGAGGAAATCCTATGCATCCTATTTCAAACACTAGTCAATATTGTCAGTATCACCAATTTCATGGTCACTCAACTGAGAATTGCACTGGAGTTCAGCGAGAAGTGCACAGATTCATTCGTATAGGAAAATTCCAAGATTTCCTAGAGTTACCCCCAGCGCCGCCAATGGCAGTTCAACCAATCCAGAGTTTACCTCCTAAACCAGAGGTCTTTGAAGTTGAAGTAAAAAGGGATCTTAAAGAGTTAAATTGTTTTTCCATAGTGCATTCCACGATCAGTAGGGATGAATTCCATAATAACGTTCTGTCAAGGATACATAAGCGAGATAGGAGTGGTAAGGAAATTTTCAGTGTCGCCGTCAAGAAAAGTCCATTGTTGGAATGGATGAAGAAGCCAGTTAGTTTTTCGGCGGTAGAAGTACCAGCGGACGGAAGGGATCACTTGGATCCGCTTGTATTAACTATTCAAATGGGAGAGTTTAAAGTTCCAAGGGTACTTATCGATCCAGGGAGTTCTGTGGACATCCTTTTTAATTCAGCCTATCAAGCTACGAACTCTAAAGAAAAACCAATTGAGCCACTCATCCCATCTACATATAGTATTTATGAATTTAATGGAATAACCTCCAAACCCAAAGGGGAGGTGACGCTAAAAGTGGTAACTTGTGAAACCCTGATAATGGATACTACCTTTTGTGTCGTGGATGTCGATTCGCCGTATGCAGCAATTCTTGGAAGGCCGTGGTTACACAACATCAAGGGAGTACCTTCGACCTATCATCAACGGTTGAGGTTTCCAACTCCACAAGGGGTCGCCGAATATATTGGTGATTCATTTACAGCCAAGGCATGCAATGAAATAGACGTCAAAATGCGCGAAACTAGAAAGGCAAGACTGAATGAGAAGAAGAAAAATGATAAGGAGTTGGTGAAGGCCAAAGAAATTAATGAGATAATTAATGACCCAAGCAAGTATGTTCACTCCATTAAGGAAGGCGAGTCTTCAACAAAGTCTGCAGCGGCACCCTTATAGCAATTAAAGAAACCTTCGCCAATGGGAGAGCCAGAATTACATTTTACAGCGGTAGAACCAACAAAAGATGTTAACATTGGCGAAAGAGACGCTCCAAAGATAATAAAGATTGGTACCTTGTTAAGTGAGGAGGAATCGCGGCAATTGGAAGCCTTATTAAAAGAATATGTAGATGTCTTTGCTTGGGGAATGAATGAA
Organism: Papaver nudicaule; assembly: GCA_023529015.1. Taxonomy (NCBI): domain Eukaryota; kingdom Viridiplantae; phylum Streptophyta; class Magnoliopsida; order Ranunculales; family Papaveraceae; genus Papaver; species Papaver nudicaule. The sequence goes on along the minus strand of JAJJMA010164630.1, from coordinate 15,002 downwards.
ATGCCAGGCATCGATCCAGAAATTTCATGCCATAGGTTGAACATTGACCCAAAAATCAGGCCATTTAAGCAGCGTATCAGAAAGTTGGCACCAGCGTATAAAGAGGAGGTTGAGGCAGAAATTGATAAAATGAGAGCTTCTGGTATCATTAGACCAGTTCAGTATCCGGAGTTGATAGCCAATATGGTGGTAGGGCCCAAGAAGAATAAATGAGTAAGAATTTGCATTGACTTCAGCGACTTGAATAGAGCGTGTCCAAAGAACAACTTTCCATTACCAAGCATAGATTAGACTGTTGATGCTACTTCAGGGCATGAACTGTTGTCTTTTATGGACGGCTACTCTGGGTATAATCAGATACCGCTAGCAGAAGAAGATCAGCGGCACACGGCGTTCTTTTCTATTAAAGGATTATTTTGCTATACAAGGATGCCCTTTGAACTCAAGAATGCTGGAGATACATATCAAAAGATGGCTCAGGATATGTTTGAGAAGTGGATAGGAAAAACCATGAAGGTATACGTTGATGATATGTTGGTCAAGAGTAAAGAAAAGAAAAATTATGTACAAGACTTAAAAGAAATATTTGATCACATGCGGATAACTAAGTTGAAAATTAACCCTGCAAAATGCGTGTTCGGCTTCACCTCTGGGAAATTTTTGGGGTACGTTGTCACAAAAAGTGGTGTAGAGGCAGATCAAGCAAATATTAAAGCTATTATGGATATGCCCTCGCCGGTAACCTTGAAAGATGTTCAGCGCTTAAATGGCATATTGGCGTCTCTTAATAGGTTCATATCGCGGTTCTCTGACAAGTGCAAGTTATTTTTCCAAATGCTGAAGAAAGGAGAAAAGTTTAATTGGACGGACGATCATGAAGCTGCTTTCCAAGGGATCAAAAAGTATTTAGCTACCCTTCCAGCCATACAGCCGCCGGAGCATGGGGAAGAATTACGAGTTTATCTTGCTGCCACGTCATCAACAATTAGTGCAGTGCTTGTGCGGACAAAAGGAGAAGAGACGTCGATCTACTACATTAGTCGAACTCTAAAACCCACTGAGAAAAATTATACTAAGATAGAGCAACTGATTTTGGCTTTGGTCTTTGCCGCTAGAAGACTACGCCCTTACTTCCATGCTCATCCTATTACCGTCATAACTAACACCCCCATCGAGACCATCTTGCATAGCTCACAAAGAGCAGGGCGTATTGCAAAATAGAATGCTCAAATAGACCAGTTTGGCGTCAAATATGAGATCAGAACGACACAGAGATCGCAAGTTATTGTCGACTCTTTTCAGACTTTCCAATTGAAGAAGAAGAGGAGGAGGTTGACAACATTCCATTCATGGAAGAGGATCCAGACGAAGGAGTACCAGAGCTGCTAAAAAGCGACCCAAATCAATGTGAGGTATATGTAGAGGGATCAGCTAACAGAGAGGGCAAAGGAATTGGTATAGTTTTTATTTCACCAAAAGGATCAAGAATAGTTCACTCACTCAGGTTGGAATTCTCAGCTACTAACAATGAAGCAGAGTACGAAGCGGTAATCCATGCTATGCGACTTATCATTGAAATGGACATCAGTAACATCCGCTTAACTAGTGATTCTCAGCTGGTGATTCGACAAATTCTAGGGAGATATGAAGCACATGACGGTTACCTGCAAAAATACCTAAGGCTAGCCAGAGAATACACACAGAAGATCAACGACATTGAATTCAGACACATATGCAGAAAAAACAATAGACACGCTGACGCTTTGGCATTTATTTCATCCATGATGGCGGATCCAAAGGTACCATCTATTGCAATTGAGCGAGTAAAGATGTCATTAATAGAAGAAAGAGGAATCAGAGAAGTGTTAGCGGTCGGCACGGAAGAATCATCAGAGACGGATTGGCGAACTCCTATTAGATATTATTTAGAACACCTTACCACACCTGGAAACAAAGTCCTAGCACATAAAACAGTAAGCAGATCGGCGAACTATGAGTTAAGAGATGGGATACTATATCGTAGATCATTCTCTGGACCACTGTGAAGGTGTGTATCAAGGGAAGAAGGAAATAAGTTGTTAAAAGAAATTCATGAAGGGGATTGCGGAAATCACAATGGTCAGCGGGCATTGGCTTTAAAAGTAAGAATGCAAGGCTACTATTGGCCTTGGATGAACGGCGATGCTGCAGAATACGCTCGGCGGTGTAAGCAATGTCAGCTCTATGCAAGAAGAATAAAAGCACCAGCAGTGTCATTAAACTCAGTCTTAAGCCCTTGGCCCTTTGACAAGTGAGGGATTGAATTATTGGGCCACTGACCCCAGGTTCAGGACAACGGAAATACATTATCTTAGCCACTGATTACTTCACCAAATGGTGTGAAGCCAAAGCACTAAGGCAGAGAACAGGAAAGGAGGTATTCATTTTCATCTGGGAGAATATATTTGTAGGTTCGGCGTCCCAGCAGAAATATGTAATGATAATGGAAAGGAATTAGTTGGCGAAAACATTGAGAACCTACTAGCTACATACGGCGTAAAGCTGGGGAGGTCGACTCCAATATATCCGCAAAGTAATGGCCAGGCGGAGGCGCCAAACAAGACTATTGGAGTGGGTTTGAAAAAGAGAGTAGAAGGACATAAGAAAGCTTGGTGTGAGCACCTGCACAATGTTTGTGGTCTTACAGGACAACAGTTAGAGAAGCAACTGGAGCGTCTCCTTTCTTACTCACTTTTGGTGCAGAAGCGGTACTTCCATCAGAAGTTATACTGCCAACAACAAAACACGAAGCTTGGGAAAAGAATCTGAATACAGATTTAATCTTGGCAAAATTAGATGACTAGGAAGAGCAGCGACTGACTGCCTTAACACACATGGAGAATTACCATCGCCGTCTAGCCAGGGAATACAACAAGCGCGTTATCCCAAGAGAGTATCAACCTGGCGACCTCGTATTACGCGAGATTCCGCCGTATCAGCAGAAGAAAGGTTGCAAGAAGCTGGAGCCAACATGGGATGGTCCTTACATTGTAAAGCGTGCAGCTAGAAGCGGAGCCTATGTGTTGATAGATGAGCATGGCAAAGAACTTGAGAATCCTTGGAATGCCAAGTTTATTAAAAGATTTTATCCTTGAAGTGGCATGTAAAATCTGAAGTCTTGGGCGGGCATAATACCCAAAACATCTTATTAGCCTTTGTAATCAGCGGTAAATAAGATCCGGGGACGTAGGTTTGCTAACATGCGCCGAACCCCGTTAACAAATCACTGTGTCTTTAAATTTTTAACGTATGGCGACTTACACTCAAGGCTTACATAGCCATCTACAGAGGCAAAATTGCCACAAATTTACAAGGTTTACATAGCCATCTACAGAGGCAAAATTACCACAAATTTACAAGGCTTACATAGCCATCTACAGAGGCAAAATTGCCATAAATTTACAAGGCTTACATATCCATCTACAAAGGCAAAATCGCCATATATTTCAAGGCTTACATAGCCGTCTGCTGAAGTAAAATTGCCATAAATCCTCAAAAGGCCAAAAGACCATACGATAAGGCAGAATCGCCAGAAATGTATTTAAAAGCTAAATTTTGTACACTGTGGCAACTTTGCTTAAGATTCAAAAGGCTAAAAGGCCATTCACTAAGTCCGAACGAATAATCGCCATGAAAGTCGCTAACAGCCGCTAAAGCAGAATGTGCGAATTATCGCGAGTCATGATTTACTCGATGGGTATAACAAACCAATTGTGATCCTAATGATAAAGCTATGGATAAGGGTAAATCTGGCCATTAGAACTATAAGTCCTTGCGTGTTACTTGTTGATCTGTAAGTGATGGCTTAAAAATATAAAGCTCCTATCAGGTAAACCACCCAACTTATAATAGATCGCTGACGAGCACAAGTAACAATGTATAACGGAAGGCTGTGATATGGACCAGTGGAATAACCATTAGCGGATCATTGGGACCAAGCGGATTTGATTATGTCAGAGGCAAAAGAGGCATGATCGTTCAAGTGGGCGTCTTAATAATACATAGATAAAGTCAAGAAAAAGTTCGATAACATTAAGAAAATATCATACAAGGAAAGTTGTTAAAATAAAAAGTAGCCCATATGCGAAAAACCTAAATCTTAGGCTGATGAGCTTCAGGGTTCTGACTGGAGGATGAGCCATCCTTGAAACTCTGCAATTCAGGAGGTTTCTTGGAATTGTCAATAGCCATCTTGAGATCGTCGACAAACGTGTTGTCGCTGCTTTTCTTGTTTTCAACAGAAGCTACACCTTTCCCTTTACTAGCTTGCAGAGGCACGACGGGAGCACTAACATCATGATCGGCGTCCTCGCCCTCATCTTCATCTTCACCACTTTTCTCTTCTTTAAAATCGGATCCGCTATGCACTTCGAAAACTTCTTCGGCGCCCCCCTCATTTTCAATAGCAGGAGGAGTATCAACTGGCATGCCAGGAGGAAGAACATCAGGATCATATTCCGCTGGAATATCTATGTTATGTTTTGGGCAAAACTTGGCCAAGTATAGCTGAATAGCAACAAAACCGCTCATGTTCACATTAACAATATGTTGCGATTCTCACTCTTGTGCACTTTTCTTAGCAAGATTCAACTCAGTCTGTAGAGTATCGCGCATCTTCTGAAATTTAGCAGCCTTCGAAGCTTCAGCTTCAAATTTCTCCTTGAAGCCTTGGAGAGTCTTGACATCGTTCTCAAGATTGAAGATCTTGCCAGAGCATTGAAGATGTTATGTCCTTAAGCCATTCATTTCTTCTTCACATGATTGATGTTCCTTGGCTTGTTCCTCTAGTTGAATAATCTGGGAAATACACCCTTCGTGTTCTTTGACGGCAACAGATTATTGTTGTAGTTGGGATTCCAACTCTTTGTTTTTCTCTGAAAAAAAAGGCAGAGACAAATAAGAACAGAAGCAGAGACAATTATTAGAGTTGGAGGCGAGTATGAAAACCCTAAGGAAACTACCTTGTAGTTCATGCACATGCATACGAATACCCTCCTGGGCAACCTTAATCTGATCCAATTTACTTAAAATCTCCTGATCAGAACAAGGACCAACAACTTGTTTGATTCTGAGCCTAAGAGAATTATTTTCATCATTTAATTGCCTAGCGCGGTCTCCATGAAGTTGGGCAAAGTCTTTTTGACGCTGAATCTCCTGACGAGCGGCATCTCTTTAGGCGGTCTTACAAACTAGCTGAGAAGATAATCGAGTGACGGTAGCCTTCTCGTTTTTTAATAAAGAAGAGGTTCTGGTATGCTCCACAATAGCTCTTTCCTTGGACTTACGCTCTAGTTCTGCTAAATGGGAGGCATTATCACGCTCACTCTTAATCCACTCCACGTCCGCTTGGGAAGCTTTGAGAAGGCGATCAAGATTTACATTATTGTCAGAGACATTACGTAACTCTCGGCGGTACCACTTAACATCTTGGTCAAAATCGAATAACATATTACACTGTCTAGCGTTAGCATTAGCCAGGTTTTCAATCTCGATTTCGACACGCTTTAATCGTTGGTCACGATGTTGTTGGCGACCTTATAGACAAAGACTAAAGGTTTTGGCAGAGGAAATAGCGGAATAAAATACTATAGGGAAAAACTAGAGAAAGTAGCTAACCTTGGAGTGATTTATGCTCTCCTGACTCCTTTTGAAGATACAAGCGTAGCCGGTTGGCTTCTTTTTTCTCTTAGGATAACTGATGCTCCAGTGTGGCCTTTGCTTTACGAAGCCCTTCAACCTCCTGCTTCAGCTGGGAGTTCAGCGTGATACTACCAATGTTGCGTTGGAATTCCTAAATGATAGAGGGATTAACGCATTCAGAGACAATACCGACAAAAATGGCAAAATACAAGCTCAGGCAATAGCTTACCAAGATAACACTGCAAAGCTGCTCATAGGGAGTAAGATGAGAGACAACGGCTGTAAGCTCAACAAGTTTCAACACCAACCCAGGCGTGCTTAGTTTACTCATGGATTCAAGATAAAGGGTATTGGAACCACCCCTATCCCGAGCGACTAGCCTTGAAAAAGACTCAGCCAATTTGTTCAGCGGAACTTGACCTTCCACGGAGTTACTGCAAGTGGAATGCTGAGGCAACTTGTCTAGGGAGAGAAGTTGAAGGAGTAAATTGGCGGCATCATTGACAGATGAGTTAGAAGGTTGTTCATCTGCACTACTTGGGCGAAAAGGAGAAGGCACTTGATTATCAGAGTTGTTAGCGTCTTCCACAGTAGCATCAACGGTAGTACATTTTGCAGTCACAGACTCTGGGGCAGCAACACTTGGAGTCTTGAGAACCACTTCGTTGGAATTGCTTTGGTCCACAATTTTTGAAGATTGATCCTCAACAGTAGAGTAGCCGGCACCAGTAGACTTAGCGGAATCGCCGTCCTTCTTAGATGGTTTCACTGGCACCCCCCTTTTTCTTGGAGTTTGCTAGTTTTTCTTTGTTCTGGGAAGCACCGCTATCTTTCTTAGCGGCAGAGGGTACTTTAGGATTGGCGTCCTTCACAGATTCAGTAGGCGTCAAGCCAGGAAGAATTTTTAGTTGATCTTTGAGGTGAGCAAGAGCGTCTTGCTGTTTATCTTGCTTGCTTTTTTTGGGAGGCGGCTAAGGAAAGAAAAAGCTGTCATCATCAGTTTCACCAACAAACAGAGGCAAATATATACATATATTTTAAGATCTAATTAAAGTGTTTGTTACCTGAACATCGTCTCCACCTTTTGCTTTCCTTTTTTGGTTTGTGGTTCCCTTGGCGCCTCCTTTAGAAGTCTTTTTGGCGTCCTTCTTGCGAAACTCAGGCTTCTTTACCCAATGACCAGTATGGCCAACAATGAATTTACCATCTTCTTTGATGTACTGATCCTCCTCAGTCCAGCGGACTTTCCAGAAATCAACTTTAGCAAAGTCAGAATGCTCAGGAAGGAAGTCTTTTCGGGCAACGGTCCTATTTCCATCCTCCCAACCTTTAAGCCAGGGTCCTTCAACCTTGCAAGGAAGATCATTCCAGTGGTTCCCAGTCTTGGCTCGTACAGTAAGTTTGGCGGCAGTTGAGGCGTCTTTGTCAACGTCTCTCAAAAACCTCGTATCGCCATCAAAAACTTTCTTGGATACAATGCGATAAGCCCAAGACTCACCCGCTCTGTCGCAGGTTTTGACTTCATATTGAGCTTTGAAGTTCTCAATGTCATACAACTTTGGATCAGTAAATTCTGGATTCCGGGTAACTTTTGAATAATTGGTAGTGCCCTTTCGGCGGGCAATCCACTCGTACATTATACAAATGAAGTTGGAAGTAAGCTGAGCAGGGCTCTTGTCAACATAGACCAGCATCTCAAGAAGAATAGGATCAGCAGGTTCGTACAACGGAAATTTGTAACCGACCTTGAGCTGACCAAGGGAAATGATGAGATTATTTTCATCCTGACCTTCTTGGCGGATGTGATCGAGGAGCAGCGGTTCTCTGGAGGATGTGATGCCGTCAAGAGGCGAAATCTTGGGCGTCTTAATGTCAACATGATGTTTTATACAATACTTGTCCCAATCACCCCAGGAACATTTCTTTTTAGCCCTTTTAGGGGACGACAACTGTAAAGATTCTTCGTGATCACACTCTTGTGTGTGGGTCGATGACTCGGGTTCATAAGTGGTGTCTGTAGAAGCCATACAGAAATGAAGAAGATCGAGAAATGAAGAACTGTCGGAGAAAGAGAAGAATTGTCGGAGAAGAAGCTGTGCAGAGAAGAAAAATCACCAGAGAGACGAGAAAATAACAAAAATAAGGAAAATCAAGAAGAAGAGATGGCAAGGAAGCAAGTTTGGGTGGTGGAAATCAAGGAAAAGGAGGAAAAAGAGGCTGAATCAGGTGGTCAGGCGACGACGCGGCGGCAGTTAGGGTTTAAGGAGCAGAACACTGAAGAGAGAGAATAACAAAAACTTTAGAAGAAGAAACTGAGTTGAATGGAAGGAAAACGAGATTTATAGGAAAGAAACTTCAACCAGCCTAGCAAGTCATCAGTTCAAAAAGTATCACCGAGATTCGCGACATGCAAAAGGACGTGGCGAGAATCTTGGGAACTAGAAGAACATGCTGGGCATTTTCGGCGGATGGGGCATTTCATATTCGGCGACTAAAGGTCTTGAATATGAAAGAGGCAAAATGTAAGTGTAGAAAATGCCCTCATCCATTAGAGGCATCCAACGGGTGACGCCGTAAGAAAATGTTACACCAGAAGCACATAATACTGCCAGCTGAACCCCTTGGCGGAATGATCAAGAGAGAGATGGGCGTCAATCCGAAGAAGACAATATCAGCGCATCCTGTGAGAAGAATGAGATGGCGTATCAAGATGAGCGGGGGAAGGCACGTCACCGACAAAAGCTGAGAATGTGGTTGAGCATTAATGAAGATCAGAACAGTAAGATTGTCAGAGTTGACTCGTTGACTCAGTGGGAAGTGAGTCATTGATATTATCCAATTCAAGATTGGGGACGCTAAAGTATAGGAGGAAGACGGCGGTATTGAGATTGGCGAGTGAAGACAAGTATTTTCAGAGTCATATTTGTTTGTATTAGCTGTAATCCAATATGTCTAGCGCCTATAAAAGGCCAGGTATCTCAACTGAGAAAAGGGTTGGAAAAGTGAACTCTAGGGCTGATCTATAAAGAGATAAAGAAATCCATTCTTACTCTCCATAACTCAGAGACTAGTGAAGAACTTAATATTTGTAGAGTGATTATCATTGTCAAGGTGAGGAATAACACAAAACATGAGTTAATAAGATATACTTGAGAGTATTTGTCTTGTTTGTTAATAGCTCTTTCTATATGATATGCTTTACCTAGTATAACATTAGCTTCTGTTTAAATATCTCTGATCTCACTTAGAACCGCTTTACTCTTGAATGTTTGCGTTATGGTGTATTTCATGGTAGTTAAGTAAGGGTGTATTGGTAAAATCTACCCTATGGGGATTTTACCAATTACATCAAGCATACGTGAAGTTTCTCTGTGGAATTTATCGTAAATTCTTTGCACTTCGTTGTAAGCTTATTGTAGTTTTCATCCTCAATTAGGTAGCAGTTCCTCTGTGGAATTTACTTAACGACTATAAAGACTTCTCTTGAGAGTTGGGAAGCACAGGTAGGAGATTGAGACCTTAGTGGTTGAAATCAGAGTAACATGTAACCTTGGTAACCTGATCATGTTCTTGTTTATTCTACGGTCCTTCTCTTCTGATATAAGGCCATTCAAGAACTGATACGTTACACACAGTGTATTGTGCGGTGATCAATCTGGACGAGGTCCCGAGTTTTTTTACAGGTTGTAGTTTCCTCGTTAAAAAAATCTCTGGTGTCTTGTGTGCTTTACTTTCCGCATTATATCTCTGATTATATAATTAAATCAAACACAAGAATATGTTATTGTAACCGTCGAGTTGGTCCCAAATCCTTTCAAGGGATTCACCAAGACTTGTCTTGCGTTAGGGACTGATCACTTGTGATCCTAACTCCGGCTAACATAGTTGGATGTTGATTTTTGAGATCGTCCATATCTTACCATAAGACTCACGAGCCCAAACGAAAAGTTGGTTGTATTTTGTTACCCCTGTTTTTTCAGTCCTCTTCAGTTTAACATACGAAAGTGACTTCCTTTGGATTTCTCCAGGTCATATAGAAATCTACTTACAAGCGGGGGCTTACAAGTGAATCAAGTAAACTATGCCCAACTTGTCTCTACCTCGGCTGTGAATAGAATCACTTAAGAAACTTACACAACCTGAGCTAACTAAGTCTTACAAAACGAACGTGCAGTCGTACGTTGCTTCAGTAAAACCCCGTTGTAACATATCAGTTCTTGAATGGCCTTATCGCTGAAGAGAATGGCCGTAGAACACACAAGAACGTGATCAGGTTACCAAGGTTATAGGTTACTTAGATAAATACCACAAAGGCAAATATCTCCTACCTGTGCTTCCCAATGTAGATGGTGAAAAATGGAGAAGGGATAAAATCGTAAATGTCCTTATGTTATGCCTTTCCAAGAAGCGATTGCCTACTCAGGCAGATCTCTATAGCTCTACGAGTTCCCTCTTATAGCCTCCCGGGTGGAGAGAATGATATCGTAGTGCAATTGCCTATTCAGGCACATCACTATAGCTCAGAATGCAACCCGTTCTACAAGCTGAATAAACTCTCTATGAGTTCCTCTTATAACTCCCGGTGGAGAGGATGATATCATAGTGCAGTACTGATAATCTCACCAGCACATTAAACCCATTAATCAGCTTCATGTCGACATCGCCTCGAATTCCTCGGCATCAGAACCAGATCATTATATGGTACATGGTGAAAAGTTAACAGAGACGCATCCTCATAGATTTCCTCTTAAAGATACGACTCGACATCCGAGTCTTAATGAAAATCTCAGGAATATCGAAGCTCTAGGCCTGTCCAGAGCTCTCTGAGAAGCATACGACAGCCTAAACAGGCTTAAACAGACCACACCCTAAGCTCAGGATGGTCTAATATACCATGGACAAGCGCGCCATGACTTCAAGCACACTGTAGCCCAAACGCATGCATAAGCCATAGCGCTAGTGCATGCATAGGCACGTATGCACCATAACACAAATGCGCAAGTACGCCGCAATCAAGTTGGCCGTGGCTCCTTAGCCCATGGCGCCACAACTTAGGTCGTGGCTCCTCAGCCCATGGCGCCACAACTTCTGACCTTGGCCAAAGGCCAAGGCCGTGGCTCCCCAGCCCATGGCGCCACAACTTCTGGCCTTGGCCTCCTCATCCCATGGCGCCATGAAACCATGGCACCACAACTTCTGGCCTTGGCCAACGGCCAAGGCCGTGGCTCCTCAGCCCATGGCGCCATGAACCATGGCGCCACAACTTCTGGCCTTGGCCAAAGGCCAAGGCCGTGGCCTCCTTAGCCCATGGCGCCATGAAACCATGGCGCCGCAACTTCTGGCCTTGTCCAACGCCCAAGGCCACTCCTACACACCCACTATGCGTGTCTCTAAAGGCGCCACACTCACGTTGGCCATAGAGTCATAGCCACACAAGCCTACTCAAGCTCAACACAACCATGCAACATCTGCATACCACTCGAGATATCATAACATCACACGGGGGATAACTTTAGGGGTATTGGTCTGGCGGTCTACGACAGGCGAAAGAAACTGATAGAAATAGTGGACAGTTACGAGAAGATGGCGCGAGTGGACATGTTCTACACAACTCAGGCAGTTACGGAAACCAACCCATGTCCTTCACTCCTCCACTCTTCCACGACTTCCACCTTCTCTGTCGAGAGATCAGGGTGAGTTCAAAACTATAAATAGAGGCCTCCTCTATCTTCCAAGGCAGGACATCTTTCCAGAAACAACCAGACATTCAGAACACCTGAATGAACCAGAGCGTCAGAAGTAAACACGCCAGAGCAACCCAACACCCTTCTTGCCTTGGAGATTTCCAGTCACCTTCACGACGGGAATCTTGAACTCTTACACCCAAAACACATCCTCAACCTGATCTCAAGTTTCTTCGTTGTTTCCCTCCCTAGATCAACCTCTATCCTCTCTGTGACCGAAGTAAGACGTGAACGGCCATTGACTTGGTTTAGGCTCGTCTTGTTCGACTTTGATCTCGAACACTACGAAAGTACCCAGAGACGGTGCATTGTTTTTCCAGGTAAAAACAGTTGGCGACCACAGTGGGAGATCATTCTTTCGGTTACAGAAAACTTTCTAAAAAATGGTTGAACATAGGTCGGGATCAGATACCAAAAACCCCAACTCTTCAACTGATGGTGTTGTAGCCTCTAATGCAGTACCTACCAACCCACCCGCCATCTATGGGCGCCGTTAGCGAAGGAGGGAAGAAGAAAGGCCCTGCCACGGAAGTGACGCATCCAAAACACACTAATTCAGCTCCAGGGACCCCGAACAAGAACATGAACCAAGGATGGCCGCAGCAACCGGAGATGCGGAGGAAAAAAGCCAGACCAGAGATACTGGACTACCCGTTTCCCATGGAGGAGATACTGGAGTTACTAGACACTTGGATCCAGGACTGGGCAATCGAACTCCCTCTGAAACGACAGCCTCCTACAGCCGAAGAGGTAGCAAGCCAAGGTATTGTCGCTATCACCGAATCACTACTCACCCTACCAGGGACTGCTTTACCCTTAAGCGAATTTTCCAAGCCAAGGTGGAGTCCGAGGAATTACCCCTAGGAGACGAAGGAGTATACCAAGATCCTCTACCAGTTGGGGCATTCACCTTCCCCGAGGAACCGGTGAACAATAGAGTGGAGGAGATAATGTACCAACTATGCGAGACTCTCTGTCTCTCGAAACCACGGCGGAAAGACATGTTCGCAACACTCAACATGGTAGCAGGAAAACGCCTACCCTTCAAGGAAGTCAATGAGCAGACAACGTCTAAGCAGGGGAAGCCAACAGAAGGACACGATTGGGGACTCCTCACAACCGCCCGTCTCTCTCATGCCGAATTCTCGAAGACACTCATCGACCCGGGATCCCTAGTGAACCTCATCTCAGCCAAGACTCGCAGGGCCCCTAACATCCCTCGCAGTAGAGCCATCCATGCCCTTGCCATCATCAAAGGCCCTAATGGGATCGAAGTACGCACTTACGGATGGATCCACTTTCCCGTCGAAATCGCCACGCCCCCAACCATAGCGGAGTTTCACATTGTTAAGGGAGTCGTCGAGAACGACATGGTTCTGGGACGTCCATGGATCTACACCAACCAGGAGACACTTCCTCTGGAGTTCATGGACCGGTTTGCGCAAAAAAAAGCAGCATCACAAAGGCAGTAGTCACGTCTGCAGAACCTAAGGGAGTCAATGAGGACCCCCTCAACCAAGAAGGATCAATGCTACCACCCTAAAGGAAGAGGAAATGCCAGGGACTCCAACCTTGGAGGAACTAGTCAAGTGTCGAGACGACCTTCCGGAAAGACGGATCAAGACTCAAGCTGAAGTCTCGACTCATCTCGAAACTCTAACCGCAGAACCGTCAACGAGTTCACAAGCCAAAGGAACTCCTAGATCTGCTGCTAGTACGAACACCACTCCGATCCACGTCCAGGATGACGAGATGATCTCTACTCAAGCAGAACCTCAACATGAAGAGAGCCACAGCTCCAGAGCCCAGAGGAGGAGACGACGCCAGTTCACAGCACCAACAAGCGTGCCCACACAAGGTGTAGGGGGCCCCTTTCCCCAAGAGGGGAGCATCGACACCACCGAGTATTGAGACTCAGAAAATTCCCGGACCCCCCACTGCCAGAGCCTGCACTTAGCACGACAACCTTGCCCGGCATTGGAGCTCTGCGAAATGATCCTTGTCTATTGAGCCCTCCATGAAACTGCAAAATACTTGCCTCGCCTGCACCAGCGCTACCGGAGAGGGCCAAACCCCTAAGAAGCAAAGAGGCTTGTAATGCCAACGACGACATCAACCTCATCAACGAGCAATACAACAACTTACCTTCCGTGAGTACCATTACTGAAGGGAATAAGAGGAAGAGTCCAGCTACAGAGGTGACACACCCGGAGCATACGACTTCAAGCTCACTTTGGAGACTTTAGGTGACAGTATGGGTCGAAGCGGATCACAACACAAGTCACGGCACCACGAATCACGACGCCACAAACTACGACACCACGAGTAATGGCGCCACAAGTTACGGCGCTGCAACTATTAGAAAAGGGTAAATCAAGCTTGTAGTACCCATGGCAACAAAGGACTTACCAACAAACACTGAAGGGACGGACAACTCCATCATCACTAAGAGAATGACGACGAGACGTGGGGACTTCCAGAGTTACCACTGCCAGCCAGGAACTCCAAGGTTTGGACTCTCAAGACAAACCTGAACACAAGCATGTCCAGTCCAACTCTGCTTCTCGATCAAGAGAAACCCCCTGGAGAACCAAGAGGATGAGGCACATCTCTATCTCGTCCACACCAACCTCCCTATCCAAAAGACCCCTCTCTCATGGGATGCTCCTCACTGGAGGAAGTTCAGACTTCAAACTTCCGAAGCCGCAAGACGATCAACCACCACCGTCCCTGTCTTGATAGAAAAGGATCCAAGCAGTAAGGATTGAAGAAGCTCGCGATAACAGGAGACCCGTCGGTAAACCAGACAACAGGGTACCGACACAACACAACTCAAAGGGTCCCAAATAAGAATGTGACCCGAGCACAAGATGCAGATCTGCAACAACCACCGCGAGGAGTACGAGGACTCAAGCCTATACATGATTCCCAGACTCATCATCTTCGACGAAGTACTGGAGCCATTAGACGCCTAAATAAGGAGGGAACAACCGGATTACCCCGACCCGATGATTCTCAAGAACTAGAGAGAACGCTCTGCCTACTCATCTTTGAAAGGCCAATGCACATGTGTCTGCACGAGGAAAGGCGAACCCAATGAGAGACGCTGATAATATATCGAAAAATATGGCTGGGGACTCCTCGCCACCGCTCTCCACTCCACCAAGTACCGATAGCAATGCCGGCTGCCACGACCTAAAGGGAAACATGAAGTACAACAGATGCTCCCTTGTCTCTACCAAAGCGCTTCATCATCATGGAAGAGCCTACTCGACCATAAATATCCATACAACATGGGACTACCCGCTACAGATCTCTCGAAGGAAGGGAGACCCAAGAGAAGAACTCTAATCAACACCGACATCACCGACGCCTCTACAGAAGCCTCAAAGCCACCAGGATTCATATCTTCGCGGGTCCTCCTGGTAACAACATCACCAAGTCTTCATCTTTCGAGCAAGCAGTATCATGATGGTGGCGCTCCTCTCCGCTATCACTAGCAACGAGTCTCCGACATCCTTCGGTGGCAACCCAGGTCCAAAAAGATGACAGAGTGGAGTACTCCAATCGCAAGGACTT
>JAJJMA010164627.1:0-10666 GCA_023529015.1 Papaver nudicaule | reverse complement strand
CCCCAAAAATGAGAATTACAGTCATTGTTGCAGCATATACATCTGACGTTTATCTAGTAATGCCTTCTTGTGGTAAGAAAGTTACAACTTACTTGTGCCCAAAAAATGAAAAAAAAAGTTACAGCCTTGAGGTTTCAAACAACGTCTATTATGCTGCCACCTCAAACAGTAAGAAAGATACTAAATTCAAAAGATGTATATTTTGTTGTTACGCGATACAGTACGGTGAAAAATAATTAGGAGTCAAGTCAAATGCAACACAGACGGATATGGACTAATTAATGCCTTCAGCCGCTTACGCTGCTGTTGATGGTGGTTTTTGGCGAGGAGGTCACAGGAGTAATTTCGCATCAATTTCTGGCGTCCTGGAATAGCTCGAGATAAGGTATGGATTTATTTTATAGTAGGGATAAGGTATTTTGGTTGCATTTAGCCATACTTTGATATCTCACGACCCTAGCCTAGTAGCATGGTCTATATCCCTAGCTTATACGTAAAAATACCTAAGCATACGCGTTAGCCTAGCTCATGCTTGAGCCAAAACCCTAGGCCATTCACGCCACTTAGCAAAGGGGGAGTATACACGGTTATTCTTGGCCTATGGCCTAAGCCTACCTTGCCAAGCTTTCACGCCATCTACCTCTTGGCTGGCCTAGCTCAGCCCGCCACTAACTTTGGCCATCTTCCTTGTGGCTTTGCTTAGCTCTCGCCTAGCTAAGCCCGCCAATCCTTTGGCCTAACTTAACCTTCTTCACTTCGTGGCCTAGCTTAGCTCCCACCTAAGCCAAGTCCCGCCTAAGCCAAGTCCCACCAAAGCCTCACGCCACTGCCCATCTTCCTTGGCTCTTGGCCTAAGCTTAGCCCCGCCTAGCTTAGGCCGCCAATACTTTGGGTTTTATTCTCTTGGCCTAAGCTTAGCCCCGCCTAGCTTAGGCCGCCAACACTTTGGGTTTTATTCTCGTGGCCTAAGCTTAGCTCCGCCTAGCTTAGCCCGTCATTACTTTGGCTTTCTTTCTCTCGGCCTAAGCTCAGCCCCGCCTAGCTTAGTCCCCGCCATTGCTTCACGTCCCCTCTCTTTTGGAGGCCCAAGGATAATCCTTGCCCTAATCTTGGATATCCATGTCTTTGGCGTGCCCTAATCTTGGATATCCATGTCTTTGGCGTGCCTTGGCACTTGGGTGCCCACGCCACCTCCTCAACTTAATTATGGATATCCATGTTATTGCCCTGGCCTAGTTTTGGAGCCCCATGACTTTGCCTTGGCCAAATCTTGGAGGCCCGAAGTCAGGGCGCGACTAAACTTTGGTGGGGAGTCACGGTTTTCCTTCCTTGTGCTCACGCAAGAGCCATGAGATTTTCTTCTCCCACGGGCTCTAGTTGCCTCCTTGAGGCTAGGATATATTCTTTTCTAGCCTCCCCTCTACTTATGGGTCCCACTGATCCAAATCCTAGAGGATTATGGATTTTACTTAGTCCATAATACTCTAGTTTCCTAATCAAATTCGGAAATCTGGCAGTTCTGCTCACGTACTTCTCCATGGCGTGATTTATACAGCCCAATCCGTAAGGAATTAGGAGATGCTTCCTTCACGAAATATTTTCCTCTGTGAATTTCCTATAACATACTAAAAATTCAGATTTTTATCTAATATAGGCTGGCCTAGCCGATTTTACGAATGAACAACATGCAAACTGTACAGTAATCTGAAATAACATAAATGTTATTGTTCATCCTTTGAGCCTTATACCTAATTTCTTAATAAGATTATCATACCATATAACATGGATTATTATGATCATCATGACCTATCTTTAGGTCTTATATTGGCAATGCTTATGCATTCTTGATGATGGCTACGCTGTGATAGCATCATTCGTCTGTTTTTCCTGATTATAGACTTGCTTCTATAAATCAGTGCTATAATTCTTAATCATGGCTCATGGCTATGACTTATATTATTTTAGACATTCATATGTCTTCATTACTCAGAGAATTGGTGCATTACATGCCACAAGCCAATATTTATGGCAAACCGAAAGTCGTATTTATTTGACTATTGCCACAGAGAGTTGCTGAAATCCTCTCGGTCTAATTGGCGATTGCATAGCTCAATCCTTAGACTTATCTTATCTCATCTAATGGCGGTTGCTAGCTCAACCCTTAGATTTATCTCATTGGTTTAAATGGCGATTGCCCGGCTCAATCCTTAAACCAAATCTTAAAGAGATATTCAAAGCTTATCGCTTAATCTCTATCTTATCGCAAAGTCCTGAGTTTACCAAGTAATTGGTACGACTTGCACTTAGTCATCTTTGACTTAACAAATCTTAACAAATCTTATCAAATCTTACGAGAATCAAGTAAGTTACATGGGGGGATATTCTTTTAGGGTTTTGGTTTGGCGGTCTACGGCACGTGTGATTGCAACGGCTCAATCACTCAACGGGAAAGAAACTAAGTCGTGTGAACGTTGCTGAGAAGATGGGATAGAGTAGTGGGCGGTTCATTCTTCCCTAATAATAGGCGCAAGACTTTCCCCACTCACTCCACACTCCCACTCTTCCACTCCTTCCACTTCTTACGAGATCAGTTGGAATTCTATTGCTATAAATAGGTCACTCGACCAGTTTGGAAACAACAAGTTCTCCAGCAAGAACAAACAGTTTAATTCAGTGCAAGTTTAATCAATCAATCTCATCGATCATTGATTAACTCTTCTCATTCAGCATTCAATATCTAGTGAGAACTGAATATTCAAACTTCTTTAGCAATTCAATCATCAACATCACAGAAAATCATAGCAATTCTCTGATCTCATCTTTCTCTGCTTCCCTCCCTAAACCAACCCTAAAATCCTCTTCTTGTAACTGAAGCAATACTCGAACGGCCATTTCTTGGTTTAGGCGAGTCTTGTTCGATCTTGACCTCTCGAATTCATTACCATCTTTTATTACATCATCACACTTCATACTTTACCCTCTAAATTCTCTTTATTGTTTTACACCTAAAACAGCTGCTAGATTTGATAATCACATAGAATGAGAGTGATAGATACTCGGCAACTTTTGTTGGAGGCTTCAAAGTCATTTCATGCGACCGTTGACCTATGGATACAAATCAAACATATGAAACATAATGATAACTATAAAGGCATCCTAAATAATGTAAATTTCACATATATGATAGGTGACACTAATCTTGATCACCTACATTGTTTAACTACCGCTAGAATCACCCGTTACAATTTGTCCATCCTGTTTTTTGAGATTCAAGGAGACCCCTTAGTTAGTAGAGGAGTTAAGCTACTAGCTCCCAGTTCCCAGTTCCTGAGGAGACAAAGATATATATATTCACATCTACCAATCCACCATGCACAAACCTCATTTAGTAGAAAATCAAAATATTTTTAAACCAAACTGCCAAGACCTTTAGGTTCTTTACTAGTAACATTAGTATTTCATTAACTCCCATAAAACTGATTGAACATTCTGGTAATAATATGCGTAAGCACTCATAATACGACAACTAAATATAGAAATGCACAAGGTAACTTTAACGCCGGTAACTAATATTTATGATTACATAAAGATTCATTGACAACATTCTAGTAAAAATGTTGTAATAAAACAACAACTAGCATAAGATGAAAGGAAGATTTTAAATTCCCTAAAAGGGAAAGCATACCTAGCCAAGGTAGACTATAACTTGTACATCAAGAGAATAGCTCATAAAATCTTCATATACCCAGTTCAAGCTGCCACCAGTAAAAACAGACTACATTGCAAGCAACGCTATATGAAACATACAATCACACTGACAGTACCCAGGTCTTGTATTACCCTCGCGGGACTCCTGGGTGAACTAGAGGTCCTTCAAAAATAATAAAACAATTGACAAGTGTTGGTTATTTCAAAGAAACTTAATTACAATAACTTCATTGAGAGAAGTGGTTGATGAAATGTGCAAGCTGTCTAACCTGTAGGTGAGGCAAAAAATTGATAAGGTTTGTCTGGAGGACACCTATACTAGCCGAAACCATTATACACTGATCCATCATCAGTCTTAAAAACGACAACACTTTTTGAGTTTTTTAGCTTCGTCACATCCTGTTGATACCTGCAACCACATACACAAATTTTTATGTGATTTTGTACCTAGGTACCAGTGGTGACAACACTGATAGTATCCAAGTACCAATATTTTAAACTAAGATAACATTAAACAACGTAAGATAACATTAGACAACGATGATAGTACACAGGTACAAGTGTTGACAACACTGATAGTACCCAGGTACAAGTGGTGACAAAGCTAAAAAAAATTAAAGAAGGGGATTTGTATATATATATATATATATATATATATATATATATATATCAAATTCAACTGTTGCACCTAGGTTACATAGACCAAAATTATCAAATTCAACCAGTTGTATCTAGGTTTCGGATGAAAATTATCAAATTAAACCAGTTGTACGTAGGTTATATACGACAAAAATTATCAAATTCAATTAATTATACCTAGGTTTGAAGAGAAAAAAAAATACCAAATTAAAAAAGTTATACCTAGTTCAATCAATTCATGTACTATTGCAGAATAAAAACAAATCAAAATCAAAACATAAGTCAAACCCTATTAAATATTTAATTCAATCAATCCATGTATGCTCCTTAGAGAACAAAATCAAAACGAAAATCAATAACATAATTAGAGTTAGGAAGCTTACGAGTTTTAGGGCTCATCTTCTTCTTATGAAATACTGAAATTGATAAATTAGGCGTTTAGAATGTTAATGGTGGATGACAGTGGTGGTGGTGCCGTTGATTTTGGTGTTGGTGGAGATGGTGGTGCCATATTTTATGTTCCAATCGATGGTGGTATTGGTGTTTGTGGTGGTGGAGATGGACATAGAGAAAGACGATGCTAAGATGTTGTTGATGTATATGGCGGAGAAGAAGAGTCGTGTTTACAATGTCTTTCAGTTTCTAAAACAGAAGGGTTAATAACGTCCAATCTATTTGTGACCTGTCTGGAGTCTTATTAAAAAAAATAGAACTGTTTGCAGTCCAATAGGTCCATAAGATTATTTCTAAATATTATTATCAGGGAGCATTTATTTTTTAAAGGTTCAGGGAGGTATATTAGGGGTGTACAACGGGCCGGGCCGGGCTACCCGGGTCCGTTTATATCTCAGGCCGGGCTTGCCCGCCTAATTATTTTAGTGCCCATCAAAATTATCGGGCACGTACAGGACGGGTAATATTGATAATTTGATACCCATTACCCGCCCACGGCCCATGAAAATATTCGGGCAGGCCAGGCCGGGACAATCAGGCCACGGGTTGTATATGTTTTAACTGGTTATTGATATCAACATGTTATACATATAACTTATTATCTTCACATCATACTATTAAGGGTAAAAATTAAGACTAAAAACAGACCGCCTACCGGGCATGTCGGGCACAAAAATTTGAATAAAAGCCTGCGTCCGCCCATTTATAATTATCGGGCAGGCCGGGAAAGCCCATGACAGGCTACCGGGCGCCAACGGGCACCTCCGGACTCAGGCGGTACAGGACAGGCCGCAGGCCACCGGGTATTCTGTACACCCCTAGGTAGTATATAGAAGCAACCAGTAAGAATAAACCCTGGGAAAATTTTTGATCAAATGAAGGAGAGGTCGAAAATGGACGACATCGCAGACTATCTGCCGTGTTGAACAAAATGTGTGTTACACAGATAGTGTGTCGCGTAGTGGTCATAGCAGATAGTCTGCCGCTGTCTACTGTCCAGGGCATTTTAAGTATTTTTCATTACAAAAAATGCATATGGATGATAGATAGTTTGTCGTCCGACCAAATTAGTTCATTACACAACCGTGTAGTCTCATTTTCTCTCATACTCATAGTGGGGTTTCTTCCTTCAAATCGGTAGTGCCCCTTCAAAAAAGAAGGTGATACTGTGTTTTTAAACACTGCCCATAGGATTTTCTCTAGCTCCAGTAGAAATTTCATTAATTAATGCTCGATTAAGTAATAATCTCCCTTAAATAATATTTTTTGGTTCGCCCTAACTGAGGAACAACCTGCCTAATTAATAATTCTTTATAATTATAAGATAATACACTCATATAGACCTCATATAATATATAAATTAATATTTCTTTATATATTACATTTTATATGAATGACTAGGGAGTGACTCGTGCCGTACCGGCATGGGCTATTTTGCAGTGGCGCAAACTGGGGCATCAAACATTCACTAATCACCAATCAATGCATCTTTTTAATTTTTCGATAGGTAATTCGTGATGTATTTTCAAGTTGTAATCAATTGTGTCTGTAAACGCAATTTCCCATTGTATACATACCTAAACTGTCGTACATTCCGGCTCAAACCTAAAGAGAGAAACAAAATACCCATTTGACTTTTGTTTCCGTCAAATCCCAAAGTGGGAAACAATGAAAATCAATAACTTTGGTACAGTTTTCAACAATAGAAGCATGACATTTCAAAGTTTTATGCATTTACTTTAATACCCAATTCCCAATTTAGTGAACTCGTCGTTGCTCTCTCGCCAAAGTTACAGTATTCCCTTCGGACGATGTCTTCTTTTCAATTAGATCTTCAGCTAGTGTTTTTCTCATCTTCTTCAAATGAACCCAAGTTTTGATCTGGAGTAGTTTTCACGCGAACTGCTTGGTTCCTTAATTCAATCAATCAGTTTTTATGCACCCAGAATATCGCCAGCAATGATGAAGTGTAGCATATCCGCCTGCTTTGCCCGAAGAACAAAAGAATTATCTTTAATCAAGTTTGTCAACGCTCCACTGTACACCAAATTCATATATATCTTCTTCCCTAATCTGAGATCAAATTAACTAACAGTTAACAAAGTGCTCAGTGACTCCAGTGACAAAGTTAGTGAAAAAGAGAGGGTACCAAAATACTACCAACTTTTCGTTTGGGCTCGTGAGTCTTATGGTCAGATCTCGACGATCTCAAAAATCAATATCCAGATCTGTATAACCTGAGCTTGGATCACAAGTGATCAGTCTGACGCAAGACAAAGTCTTGGTAAATCCTTTGGATGGATTGGGGACAACAATCAGGTTAACAATAACGTACTTCTTGTGTTTGCTTTAATTATATAATCAGAGAATATAATGCGGAAAGTAAAGCACACAAGACACCAGAGATTTTTTTAACGAGGAAACTACAACCTGTAGAAAAACCTCGGGACCTCGTCCAGATTGAACACCGCACAGTACAAACTGTCTACAAACACTAGCCTACTATAAGACTTCGGTCTGAGATGTAGTAGAGACCAATTCCAACCCTCAAAGCGAATTGGCTACTGTCGCACTCCTTACGTCTCTAGATCCCCCACAGATCGTCACGCACTTGATTCCCCTAGCTGACGTCCATTACAGGCCTAGGAGTTACTTTAATCGATGTTAAAGGCTTGTGTCAATAATTCCGGCTTTGCAACCTTAATTACCAACTGTATGTTTGAACTGTCCTCTATCAGTTTGACATACACAAAGTGATTTCCTTCGGATTGCTCCAGGTCATACGAAAATCTACTTACAAGTGGGGCTGACAAGTAAACCGAGTAAACTATGCCCAACTTGTCTCTACCTCAGTTGTAAAAAGAATCACCTAAGAAACTTATACAACCGCAGCTAACTAGGTCTTACAACACCGAGTGCAGACGTGCGTTGCTTCCTTTCAACCCTGTGTGTAACGTATAAGTTCTTGACTGTCCTTATATCAAAAGATAAGGACCGTAGAATAGACAAGAACGTGATCAGGTTACCAAGGTTACAGGTTAATCCGATTTCAACCACTAAAGTCTCAATCTCCTACCTGTGCTTCCCAACTCTCAAGAGAAGTCTTTATAGTCGTTTCCCACAGAGGAACTGCTACCTAATAGAGGATGACTATACCGCAACAAGCATTCACCTAAGTGAAAAGAGTTTACGATCAATTCCACAGAGAAACTTCACGTATGCTTGATGCTTGTGGTTTTCCTTCTAGAACCCTCTATTTATAGCACTCAATAAGATCGGTTGCTTAGGAATAAAGCAACTAGTTACTTGTCCCACAAGTTTGGGAAACCCTAACTTGCAATTAAACATTTATCTGCCAAGTGGTTTATTAGCTCTTAACCACTTCAAGATAGAAATCCAACAGACCAGAGATAATCTTTATCTTATTGACACATTGAGGATCGTTAGATGGACCGCAGAAGATATTTTCGTGATAACCAAGTCCAACTAAGAGAAAAAGGAGTCAGAGTTTAACCCGTATGAAATTCCAAAGAATATTCACCTTGGACAGTTCGGGAACCGCCCTTCTCAATTACGACCCAATACATCGAATCTGAGGTTCATGTACATGTACGTGTACAAATTGATGTCTTGGAACTCAGGAGTGAAATCCGGAGTCATTGTTCACGAACCGGTTCGGGAACCGTCGTTACTCAGAATGAGGGTTTAACTGGATCCGCTGGTGTTTTAGGTGTAAAACAATAAAGAGAATCTGAGGGGTAAAGTGTGAAGTGTGATGATGTAATAAAGGATTGTGATGAATTCGAGAGGTCAAGATCGAACAAGACTCGCCTAAACCAAGAAATGGACGTTCGAGTATTGCTTCAGTTACAAGAAGAGGATTTTAGGGTTGGTTTAGGGAGGGAAGCAGAGAAAGACGAGATCAGAGAATTGCTATGATTTTCTGTGATATTGAGATTGATATTGCTAGATAAGGATGAATATTCAGTTCTCACTAGATATTGAATGTTGAATGAGAAGAGTTAATCAATTATCGATAAGATAGACTTGATTATACTTGCACTGAACTTGTTGAACTTATCTGTTCTTGGATGAGATGATTTCCAAACTGGTCGAGTGACCTATTTATAGCAATATATTCTCAACTGATCTCGTAAGAAGTGGAAGAAGTGGAAGAGTGGGAGTGAGGAACGAGTGGGGTCAGTTGTTAAGAGTCTTGCGCCTAATAATAGGGAAGACTAACAACCCACTACCTTATCCCATCTTCTCAGCAACCTTCACACGACTTGGTTTCTTTCTCGTTAAGTGATTGAGCCGTTGCAATCACACGTGCCGTAGACCGCCAAACCAAAACCCTAAAGAATATCCCCCCATGTAACTAAATCTTGATTCTCGTAAGATTTGTTAAATATTTGTTATTTGTCAAGTCAAAGTTGACTAGTGCAAGTCGTACCAATTACTGGTAAACTTAGGACTTTGCGATAAGATAGAGATTTAAGCAATAAGCTTTGAATATCTCTTTGAGATTTGGTTTAAGGATTGAGCCGGGCAATCGCCATTTAAACCAATGAGATAAATCTAAGGGTTGAGCTAGCAACCGCCATTTAGATAAGATAAGATAATTCATCTAAGGGTTGAGCTAGCAACCGTCATTTAGATAAGATAAGTCTAAGTATTGAGCTATGCAATCGCCAATTAGACTGAGAGGATTTCAGCAACTCTCTGTGGCAATAGTCAAATAAATACGACTTTCGTCTTACCATAAATAAGGGAAATTGGTTTGTGGCATGTAATGCACCAATTCCCTGAATAATAAAGACAGATGAATGTCCAAAATAATATGAATCATAGCCATGAGCCATGATTAAGAATTATAGCACTGATTTATAGAAGCAAGTCCATAATCAGGAAAAACAGACGAATGATGCTATCACGGCGTAGCCATCATCAAGAATGCATAAGCATTGCCAATTCAAAACCTAAAGATAGGCCACAAAAATTATAATAAGCCATGTTGCATGGCATAATAATCTTATTAAGAAGTTAGGCATAGGCGTAAAGAGATAAGCCATAAATTTATGTTATTTTCGGATTTCTGAACAGCTTGCATGTTATCCATTCATTAAATCGCCCAGGCCAGCCTATTTTAGATAAAATTCCGAATTTTTAGTATGTTATAGAGGACTCACAGAGAAAAATATCTCGTGAAGGAAGCACCCCCTAATTCCTCACGGATTGGGCTGTAAAAATCACGCCATGAGGAAATACGTGAGCTGTCAGATTTCCTTGATTAGGAAACTAGAGTATTATGGACTAAATAAAATCCATAATCCTCTAGGATTTGGATCAGTGGGACCCATAAATAGAGGGGAGGCTAGGAAAAGATAAACTCTAGCTCCAAGGGAGCAAAGATAGACGTGAGGGGGGGGGGGGGGGGGGAGAAGGCATGAACCCCACGAGTACAAGCAAGGGAAAACCGTAAGGCCTCCAATGTTTGGCCAAGGCACGACTTTGGGCCTCCAAGATTTGACCAAGGCATAGCCGTGGAGCTCCAAAATTAGGCCAAAGCAATAGAATGGGTACCCATAATCAGGCCAAAGAGGTGGCGTGGGCACCCAAGTGCCAAGGCAAGCTAATGACATGGATATCCAGAACTAGGGCAAGTTAATGGCATGGATATCCAAAGCTAAGGCAGGGATTGGCCGTGGGCCTCCAAAGAAAGGAGGCGCGAGCATGAGGATAAGGGATTAAGCTTAGGCGCGTGAGGAGCCAAGGATAAGGATTAGGCAAGCTAGTGCCATGAGGATAAGGACTAGGCCAAGGCCGTGGCCGTGAAGATAAGGATTAGGCCAAAGGCCGTGACCAT
>JAJJMA010164622.1:413-11603 GCA_023529015.1 Papaver nudicaule | reverse complement strand
AATTTTGTTCTAATATATCATAATCGAATAACAGAATCGAAGCCGGGTACAACAGGAAAGACGAAAAGGGGAAGCATTACGAAAAGAACAACAACAAATGGAGAACACACTTTCCTCTGTAAGCCAAACAATTTGATTCTATTGATTCTATCCAAAAATATATATCTAATAAGGAGAACATAATTTGATTCTCTCTTGGATCAACCTGAGGCTACAAATAAATATTATGTTTCTGTCTGTGCTGATACAGCCCGGTATAGACACATCCAGCAGGATAGACCGTAGGAAGAGAAAGGGAAAGAACATTGCTCAGGACAGCGAGGTAATCGTTCTTCTGTCACGTTGAATGAAGCTCTCTTAGTTTCCTTTGTTAGTAGCATTGCTACACAAATGCTATGCTATGCTATTTTTATGTATACGCCAAGATCCACAACTCAAAGTAAAGAGATTGTTAATTCCAGATTGAATTTTGATTATAAAATAAATGAGTATTTTTGGTCTTAATTCCAGATTGATGGACCAACTGAAAATCAGCCAATTGCTAGAAAGAAAGTGAACCGTAGCCGGACAGCCTCAAAGACACGAGGAAGAGTTAAGAGACGAAAACAAACTGAAGATACCACGGATGCAGATCTCAGCGACGAACCTCTATATGCAATGTAGGAATACAAAGTTAACTTTCTGGCAATATGATGTGTGGCATCCCACAGTATGATGCGTGGCATATACTAATTCTTTTCATTTTTTTGTGGGTTGCTTGACAGAGATACAACGGATGAGGATAATCAGTCAGATGATGAAAACACACAAATATTAAACTTACCCTACATAAATCATAGAGGACTGAATGTAACATCACATTCAGAGGTGCGCCATTCATTAGGTAAGATGGATGTCAAATGCGTACACTGTGGAGCACTACACTGGATGGACGAGCGACTTACACAATCATCTCTCAAGAATCCTTTGTTCGGTTCCTGCTGTCTCAAAGGAAAGATAAGGCTACCAGAGTTAAGGGTCCCCCCCAAAGAGCTACTGGAACTGTACGAGGGAAACAATAGCTTGGCAAGACTTTTCCGTCAAAGAATTCGCAGGTACTATCAGAGAGTTTCAAGTGCTCTCACTGTCCATCAATGCATTAAAAAATTAAGTAAATACATGCCTGTACTTACGTGTCAGAGAATTTAGAGTCCATTTTAACAGTTAAAACCACTATGCAGGCCATAATGGATACATGGAAGTGATTGAACTGTACATTAATTTTGAAATGACTACATAGGCTTACAATACATGGAAGTGAAACAGTAGTTTGTGAGGTTATCTTTACTGTGTTCACTGTCATATGATTCTTGACATCGTTTTTGGTTTGCTTCATGTCCCCTATTTAAGTTGGCCCCTATTAGATTTCATTGTTAGGCATTGGCGTTATTTAGTCTACATACATCAAAGCAAGTAGTTGTTTCTTAGAATTTCAACATTCCAGTCATTAATCTCCAGTGCGAGAAATGCATGATGTATTCTTATGTGTTGGGAAAATCATTTTATCTTTATTGAAACTATGCTTCCGCATCGTCTTATATAGATCTTCTTGACTGTTGTTGGTTGCGGTCTATGTCCAATTGGTAATGCATTATCATGTACCAACGGATGAGTAAGTAACACAGTAATTTATTCATTAGTTCAAGTGGATACTTCAATTTTCACTGTGCTTAGTTCTCTGTTTCTGTTTTTTTTTTTATCAGCATTAGTTCTCTGTTTCTGTTTATTAGGTTCTTTTGTTAACTTGGTTCATGGTAAACCATAAATCTGTAGGTTCATGTTACACCCTTGATGTTAGAACACTTATTAATTCACTCCTTTTTACATATTGCTCCGGACCTAGGTACTTCACGAACATAACCAACCTCTCAAAACGAAAAACACTGTTATCTACGAGTTTGTTTATAAGTGAATCATGTATCACAAACAAACCTAACTTTGGGCATATCCAAATGGTTATTATGATTCTGACACACCATATTTGTTCCACTGATTATAATACTAATTCAGGTACAATAACGCGAATGCATTCACAAGCTTGGGATGCACACTTGAACCTAGAATTTTTAAAGGAAAAGGACCACCCAGCTTCACCATACATGGAGAGTTGCGCCATAGAACCGGTTCAATGATACCAGGAGATAAGAAAGACGCCGTATTTTCTCAATTGTACATATATGATCCGTCATTCCAACTGTCAAGACGCATCGATCTGAACCCAAAGCTGGACATTCAGGTTCTGAAGATCATTCAACAAACTCTACTGCAAAGCAATTCTTTCATCAAGTTGTACGAACAGGCTTTTGATAAGCTTAAACAGAATGAGAGTACAGTTGAGGATGTACATGTGTCACTTCATTACACTGCAGAAAAAGATAAACGACGTTATAACCTCCCAACAACGGATGAGATTGCGGTAATATTACCTGGAGATGGCCCCATCAAATCGAGCACACGGGACATTGTGCTATATCTGAAGGGAAACCAGGGTTTCAGAAGAATCAATGAATGCCATCCTGCTTACCTGCCGCTGCACTATGTTCTTTTTTTTCCATACGGGGAACTGGGATGGGAACCGAGCATGCGACATTCAAAGTGGAATGAGGTTAAGCGAGAATGGGAACCGACAGATTCCCGTTTGACAATGATGGACTATTTCGCTTACCAAATGTTCCCACGGCCACCACAGTACTCAACAACACTGAGGGGGGGACAATTGTTTCAGGAATAAGTGGTGGACGCTTGGGCTGCGATGGAGCAAAATCGCCTCGGATGGATAAGAAAAAATCAGAAGAAATTGCGAGCTCAGAACTACCAGGGGCTGGCGGACATTGGAATTACTGGGAGGAAACCAGGAGAAATGGGAAAACCAGTGGTTCTGCCTTCCAGCTTCACTGGGAGTCCGAGGCATATGTACGAGATTTATCAGGACTCCATGGCGATAACACGCTACAACCATCATCCACATATATTCTTGACAATGACGGCGAACCCGAATTGGTCAGAAATTAGAAATCACTCTTTCCACATCAACAACCACATGAGCGCCCTGATTTAACTGCGCGTGTGTTCGAGTTGAAACGGAAGAGGCTAATGAAGGAGATACAAAAGAAGAATGTTTTTGGGAAAGCGGTAGCACATGTGTACACAATCGAGTTCCAGAAGAGGGGTCTCCCGCACATGCATGCCTTGATATTTTTAGCAGGACCAGATAAGATACAGACACGGGAGCAGGTGGATAAGTTAGTATGTGCAGAATTCCCGGATGAAACAAAGGATCCAGCACTGTTTGACACAATAAAAAAATGTATGGTTCACGGGCCATGTGGACATAGGAACCCCTCGGCATTATGTATGGATAGAGGTAAATGCACTAAAGGCTATCCAAAATTGTTTGCAGATTCAACCTCATTGGGAGATGGTGGATATCCAATTTACAAGCGCCGCAATGATGGACGCCAGGTAAAGCATCGCAAAAACATCTTCACTAATGCTGATGTCGTCCCATACAGTCCACATCTTTCTAGAATGTTTGACTGTCATATCAATGTAGAGGTCTGTGCGAGTGTTAGGGCGGTGAAATATATACACAAATATATTTACAAAGGCCACGACCGTGCAACGATGATTGCTCGGGGAAATGATGAGGTAAAATAGTATGTGGATGCTAGGTATATTGGTCCACCGGAAGGTTGCTGGCGTCTGTATGGATTTCCGTTGCACGAAGAGCACCCATCGGTTCAGCGATTGGCAGTGCACCTACCAGGACTACATCAAGTGGTTTACAATCCAGATGGAACAATCACCGCAATACAGGAGAAAGCAGATAACACAAAGACAACACTCATGGGTTATTTTGAATACTACCAAGTCAATCCAGGAGCACCAGCTTACACGTATCCAGAATTTCCACAACACTGCGTTTGGAAGGATGACAAGTGGTCCAAGAGAAAGCAGCAGTTCTCGATAGGCAGAATGTACTTTGTCAATCCAAATGCGGGAGAGCTCTTTTACTTGAGGATGCTCCTGACAATCATCAAAGGTGCAAAATCATTCGACGCCCTGAGGACTACAATGAAAGATGGAGTGCAGGTGATTCATCCAACTTTCAAAGCAGCATGTATTGCACTAGGTCTGCTAGAGCACGATGGAGAGTGGCACAAATGCTTGGAAGAAGCGTCGATTATAAGAGCTGGGTATCAACTAAGGCAACTATTTGGTATCATACTCACACAATGTTCACCGTCAGAACCAGAAGTTCTCTGGAAGAAGTTTGCAAAGTACATTTGCGATGATCTTAAGGAAAGGTTAAAAACACAATACGGATTACGTAATGCAGTTGATGAACAAGTGGAGGATTATGGACTATATCTGATTGAGAAAATATTACATGAAGCAGGTAAAGAGCTCAAAGACTTTAGTACGATGCCGAGGCCAAAAGGTAACTGGGGCAAAGTGGTGGGAAACAGACTCATATGGGAGCACAGGCAGTTGCAATTCGATATACAGGAATCGGTCCTTAACTCAAAAATAGCACAACTGAATACCGAGCAGAAGGCGGCATACGACCAAATCAAAGATTCGGTTGATAACAATCGGGGAAGGGTTTTCTTTCTGAACGGAAGTGCAGGAACCGGTAAGACGTTCCTGTACAATACAGTGGCGGCAAGCTGCAGGTTCAAAGGGGACATTGTCTTGACAGTTGCTTCATGTGGTGTGTCAGCTCTATTACTCGACGCTGGACGCACAGCACATTCTACTTTCAAAATTCCATTTGAGGTCAATGAAATTTCGAAGTGTAACGTGGACTATGAGTCAAAAGAGGCGGAACTGTTGAGGAGTACAAAACTCATTATCTGGGATGAAGTAGCAATGCAGAACAGATTCTGCATAGAAGCAGTGGACACGACACTAAGAGATGTAACTAAGAATAAAGATTCGGTATTTGGTGGAATTACCGTCGTACTTGGAGGCGACTTCAGGCAGACGTTACCGGTAATTCAGAAAGGATGCCGAGAACAGATCGTGGCAGCGTCAATAAGGAGATCTTTACTTTGGAGTAGCGTCAACGTTCTAAACCTGACGCAAAACATGAGGCTGGGGAGTGAGGACCCGGAGAATGTAGAGTTTGCTGAATTTTTGCTACAGGTATGGCATTTTATGTTACACATTAAACACTATATTCCAACAATCATATGATCAGCGTATTGTGTTTTCGATAGAGTTCTGACATATGTCGATTGAGTCAATATTCTTTCTTAGAGAGTGTAGAACTCACCATCTCGGACAACAGGTTTTACTATACCCTAGATTAATCGTGCTGCGTTTTATGTTCCTGTCATTGGCTTTGTGGATTCACATGGGCTATGATAAATTGTGATATGATATTGGTTCGTTCATAATGGGAGTTTAAAGAGCTAATTAACCGTGGTTGTCTGTAGAAAGTCAAAGGCATATGTATATTAACTGTGTTAAACGTGATTTGTATTTGTGTATTTGTGGAGTAGTCAGTACTTATAGTAGCGGAGTAGCAGGTTCAATGAAATATTTTAAATTTTCCTTTACTGATACCTTTTTCCATTGCTTTACTGTTCAAAATTGTTGCCATTTCATGGGTTAGGTTGATGGTTACAAATATGTGGGACTTTAGTAAAATCAAGACACTAGGTTTTATTTGAATTGGCGTGAACAAATTAGGAAATGCAGTGGTATTTGATTTAGATTGACATTGCGTATTTGATTGGAACACAGGTGGGGACGAATCCGGATCCGAAAATAGAACTGCCAAAGACAATGTACAAGTGTGACGACCTTAACGACCTCATCGAAAAAATATACCCGGGTATAGAAGGACATAACATGCCGACGACAGAATATTTGACAGAGCGGACAATCCTTTCGCCGAGGAATGAGGACGTCGCAACAATAAATGATGTAATTCTAAACATGTGCCAAGGAAAGTACCGCTCTTACATGGCTGCGGATAAGGTGGCGGAGGACTTGGAGAAGGGGTCGATGGGGAACATGCTATGTCCTTCTGAGAGTATGAATGCAATGAACCCACCGGGTCTGCCACCGTTTAACTTGGAGGTAAGGGTCGGATCTCCAGTAATGATGCTACGAAATATCGCAGCAAGTGAGGGACTGTGCAATGGAACCAGACTAAGGGTTGAGTTTTGCGGAGAACATGTAATTGAAGCAACCATCTTGACTGGCGACAAACGGGGTCAGAGAGTTTTTATTCCGAGAATATCACTCACGCCTTCGTCGTCGGAGTTTTTGGTTAGAATATCACGAAGACAGTTCCCTATACGGCTAGCATACGCAATGACGATTAACAAGTCGCAAGGCCAATCGGTGACATGTGTTGGAATTGATTTGCGAACTCCGGTTTTCAGCCATGGTCAATTATATGTAGCACTATCGAGATGCACATCGGCACGAAGAATAAAGTTGTTAATGCCAGAGAACTACGAAGGCAACGAGACCGACAACGTGGTCTATCCAGAAGTACTGCTGTAGTCAATATTTTATACTGTCTGTAGAACGTTTTTTTTTTTGTTTTGTTTGTTTTTGTTTTTGGGGGTGGTTTAATTTAGCACTGTGGGATAAGTATTGGTACCATTTCTGTAGGCAAAGGGATTACAAAAATTTTAATTCCGTTGGATCAACCTTTGGAAACAGGGTTTCATTAATGTGAATCAAAAATTATTAATCAAGATAACTGGGGATTTAAATTCCCACTCCGATTCTTCCTTTGGATCAATTTTTTTTTTTTTGATGACTCTGCAGCAAAAACTGCAACAAAGGTTTCACGTTAAATCAAAATAGTTGAGGATGTTCAATGTTGCAGGTGTTCAACACAACACTTCATCTAGCCGTATAAGCTTCACATCATCTTTACATACTCAATGTTATCCTGCATATGAAAAAGACTCAAGAATCTATCCTAAATACTTATTTTTCAACCATGACTATTTAGTTTTGGGATTGTGCAGTAACGAACTTCATGTATCTGCCATTTGTTATTTCCGGTTATGATACACCTCCAACGACGTTAAATTGAGGTTACCCTGCCTCGCCTATGGCAAAAATGTTTGGATCTCAACCCCATCCAGACAGCAATGTCCTTTGTCATTGCCAAACTTTGGTCAGACTGTTGAGCTGATACTCCTTTGAAGGAGCAGCCAGGGTAGATGAGATTTTTCAGGTTCTTCTTCTTTGAATCTAGCTTAGGGTAAGCAGTAAGGTATTGGATACATATGTAGTGCATATCCTTTGCCTCACTGAAATAGATTATAGGATAGATGATGCTTCTATAATATCTCTATGAAATAGATAGAAGGATCACTGTATGTTAACTCATTGTGTGTATATGTTGCATTCTATCCGTGTAAGTTTTGAACTAAGCGTTGGTTGGGGTCTCACTATTATCAGTTTAACCAATCAGGCACTGACTGTACTCAACACTTATTTTCAAGTTGTGGTTTCCTCAAATGGTTGCTCAGTGTGGTCAGTGACCAATTTACTGAACTAAGTCCTTATAGTGTTCGAATATTGCATTTTCATTTTACTGACACATTTGGTGGGAACCTGGGTAACCAACTAATCATTATAGTAAAATTGTGTCAGAAAATTGAAGTCAAAATACCCGTTCCTGTTTGAATATGTATTCTCCATAAGTTGCTGTTATACAACATGGTAACTAAACCCCGAGCCGTTATGGTATACCTTCAAAATTTGAATGGGAAATGTAACTGAAGAAATCATAATAATAAGGAAATCAAGAATGGTTATGTCACATAATGGAATATAATTCTCTCACAATTATGATGAGATTTTGAAAACCTGATACATTTGGGAGCCACCATAAATATATATAGTGGGATTCATTCTCACTGGATCAACAATTCAATCAGTTCACATTGTGAGTATTCTATTCAACTCTACTCAATTTGTTTTCTAAAAAACTAAAACAAAACTTCTATGGTCACATTGGGGTTTGGTTTTTTTTTTTATGAAAGTGTTGCTTTCATATAATCTTTTTCTTTTGTAAATCTCTCATCGTATGTTAAAAGAAATCTTATTGACATTTGCATAGTTCTTATGTTGACTATCCAGTTAGTTAGTGATTACATTTTGGCACCACGTAGTTTTGATTGCATCAATCATATGTCAGACAACTACATAATTTTTCATTGAACCAAAAGATGAATATCCATTGAGTTTGTGATTCTTAAAATTGTTGATTGTTTTTCCAACTAAAGCTACTTTGGCTATGTATATGATTCCGTGAATTCTAAATCTTGCAAGGGTTGATTTTTTCGTTCTTAAACAGAGTATATACGGTGATAACATATGGCGCATCAAATCGGTCGTAGAGCGGTAACATACATACACGCATATGTTTATCAGCCATATGAGAGGCTAATGCCAGTGTTAGCTGATGGGCAATTGGAGTTTGCTGGAGAATATGATAGATGCTTGCAAGAGGCGGCCTTGATCACAACTGGACACCGCCTAAGAGAGCTATTCGTAACTATACTAGCATTTTTCACACCAACCAACCCTGAAATTTTGTGGGAGAAATACAAAAAATATCTCTGCGATGACCTTTTGCATAAAATTCCAACGTTGTATGGAATTAAAGACCCAACAGAAGAGCAGGTGCTGGATTATGGACTCTATGTATTGGAGAAAATGCTAATCGAGGAAGGGACACGAATGGAGGACTTAGGAAGCATGCCTCAATATACTGGAAACTGGAGCAACATTATTCAAAATAATCAACCATGAATCCAATAGGGGAATGACTTATGAGTGATATCATTATTTATCATTATAATGAATAAGACATACAGGGTATTTAGATGATAATGTTGTGCTGTTTTTAGTTTTTGTTAGTGACTTTTTCATTTACACCGAGGTGCACATTCTGGATGATAGTAAGGGACTATAGTTATGTACTGGAATGATACGCTTTTGTGATTTGATTTATTTTTTTAAACTCTTTATGAATCTGTATTGACTACTACACAGTCAGAAAGTTAAGTGGGATATTTTTCAATGCAATACCTACTTTGTGGTGTTATCTTGAATCCTTCCAGTAACTAACAATTATTTTGCTAATTTTTGTCTGAATTATTATAGGATTGTCAGAGTAGTATGGCTGACTACAGATTTTAGATTAAGATACAGAACGTATATTTGGGTTGCAGATGCACCCCAACCTGCATTAACACCTACAATGGCAGAACTTTAATATGTCAATTCAAACACTGAAAAGTACAGTCAGAACCATTAGGGTCTTCCACCCAGT
This sequence comes from Papaver nudicaule, assembly GCA_023529015.1. Lineage (NCBI taxonomy): Eukaryota > Viridiplantae > Streptophyta > Magnoliopsida > Ranunculales > Papaveraceae > Papaver > Papaver nudicaule. Next base: position 2,245 of record JAJJMA010164622.1, on the reverse strand, counting down.
CTTTCAAAACCATTAGGCAACTAACAACTATAGATCAATCATAAGGGCAATACCAAGTTTGTCACAAATGGAATGTCAAAACCATGTATCACAAAAAACTGCCACAACTTTATAATGAAGGGTTTTGAAAACCCTACGAAAGTGGACAATGAAAACTTACATAGTCAAATGAACGCACTAATTTAGTTTAATCAACAACAACTGTGGTAATATAGATAAATTACACACTAAGACATTATAGTTAATCGATTCGCAGTTCTTAAGAGAAATTGAAGACCTGTTTATGTGCAAATAAATAACCAACGCCGATGACCGTTAAAAGATATTGCTTCAGAACTGTGTTAGATCGGGTGCTTATCTTTTGAATTGAGGAGAATACAAGGCAACAGTTCATAAATATTTCTTTTATGTCATTTGCGGAGAAAACAAAGAAGAACAATTGTTGGGGGGATTCAGAGTATAACTGCCCAATTAACCAGATAGGATTGACCGACCAGAGAGATATGCGAGGCTATTTTTTTTGGAGTTTGCATTTTTCTGTTTGCATTCAAGGGGAATTTGCATGTCTCTATTTGTCTCAATTAATATAATTGAATATATTATGGGATTTGAATATCACTTATATCAGAAACATTGGTCTTGATTAGATTTTTAATTGTATTTATGACACACATAATGAAATATAATTATATTCAAAATCACAAGTTATTTTGAAACGGTAATACAATTTAATGCAGAAAGAAATACATATAAATCACCTTTATACACATAGCATAACTTCAATAGTGCAGCTGACCAAAAAGAAACAAAAGTATAGAGGGTTATCTCATCAGGGGGGAAGATTGGAAGGGGGACAATGTCAAAAATAATCACAGGTGAACTATGATACTGAGAAACATTAACAATAATACATAGTTATTTACTATTTCATTGATATATACTTTTCATTTGCAGAAAAAAATGAACAACTTGAGCAGAAACACAGAACAATCTGTAATTTAGGTTCAACAACAGGTGATATGGGAAGCATTTCAAAAGAAGCTGAAATGGGAAAATCGGTATTTCTCCCTTCCACATTAACTGGGAGTCCGAGGCATATGTACGGGATTTATCAGGACTACATGGCGATAACACGCTACGACCATCATCCGGATATATGTAAGCCAAAACATATACAGAGTAACCAGGAGCTAAACAATCAGGTTCAAAAAGACAATGGAGTCAGGCTAAGCAAACATGTAATTATGCCGACCATCCTAACCGGAGGTCCTAGGAATATGTCGGAGATGTATCAGGATTACATAGCGAACCGGCCAAAGTAAAGACTTGCATTTCCTTTTTCTATTGTTTTTTTATTTCAATAGTGTGTGACTCGGTCAATGTTTGTTTTTCTTTTTTTTAGAAGTTCAAGTTTTTTTTTAGTAAAAGAACAAAACTATGAAAATTGTTGAAAACAAATCAGCAAAAACTTTTGTCGAATTTTTGGTTTGACATGGGTTAGGCATTTAAGATTTTTTTTTTAGATTCTGGCATAGACACCCGCAAAAAACCCGTGCCGTCACGGCACGGGTCATACCCTAGTATTACATTACATAATAGTATATGGAAAAAATCCTTGCTACAGTGAAAATTTTAAGCTGCTTTTGATTTGTTTCAGTTTATTTTGCCGAAAAGAGTTAAAAGCTGACATTCATGAAAGGAACTCTTACCGTACAAAACTTTCGTGTTCAAGGACTTGTTTTTTGATTTGTTTCCGCAAACCCTCTTTATCCATTTCTTTTGTGCCGTAGTAAAGTTAATGGTAACCCTGCTGATCAAAAAAAAAAAAAAAA
>JAJJMA010164581.1:0-17864 GCA_023529015.1 Papaver nudicaule | reverse complement strand
GAATGGTCAATCCAATTCTCTCTCAAGTAATCTTGTTGAGAAAGATGGGAAGAAAGATCCTATTGCTCCTAAGACCACTCAAAAGTGGATACCAAAGAATATTGGTAGAGCAATAAATGCCAAAGGGAATGATCACCCTAGTGAGGCCACCCAAAGAGAATTCATGAAAAATATTGTGTCATTTAACCAAAAAAATGCTTGGTATGATGCTATCACATCATGAGATGCTTGGGTTACTGATGAAAAACAGGCAAAAGGGTAAGGCAAAGAACTCTAAGCCGAAGGCCACTTCTGGTGAAAAACCCAGTAAATCCTGTTTTGACCACCAAAGGTGAACAAGAAATTGTTCACCCTGACACAACTTGATTGTGTTTGTGCGACCTCACCATGAAGTGCCCTTTCAATTGATATGGTGAGGTAAAGCACAAGAATAGGGCACAGACCCGGTTGGAGATTACATAGAGGTATGTCATTAACATTGATCAAGTTAATATTCATTTGTTCAAACACTAGAGAAAAATGGCCCTGTTAAGCATGCCAGGATCAGACTTAATAACCCAGAATAAGTTTGTTTCTGTCATGTGTATCCTGGAAGACTTATTTAAAAATAAGTCTGATCCTATCATGCATTTATTGTTTGAAAAGACAGACTGCCTTAATCAGTTGTTGGGTATGACTGATACAAGCAGACTTTTATTCGATAACATTTTATTAAAAAAAATGGTTTTGATTCCGTTTAATCCAAAGCTGATTCAACTGAATCTGAACCTGGAATCATGTATGATAAAAGCAAACAAGAAACTGGAATTGAATAAACTAAAAGCAAACAAGAAACTGAAATTGAATGAACACTATATTGACAAATGAAATTATTTTACAACTTCAAACAACTCGAGTTCCAAATTTAAAAACAAATTACAAAACACTACATTTGCAAGCTTACACCACCTCAGATTCTTGAACTTCAAGCTCTAAAGTAGCTTCCACCGTCTAGTCTCAGCCATCAATGTTAACTTCTATATTGCAACCTTCAGCAAATTACATCAACCCGAGAAGAAACAATCAAAATCAGTTCCAGCAAATTACATCAACCAGAGAAGAAACAATCAAAATAAGTTCCATCAATATGACTTCAGTCCAAGGTGAATGGACTAGTTGTTTTTCAAGATAACAAAAGGCATGATTTGAAAAATATAAAAACGTTTTAAAACTAGGTGACATTGAACTTTAGGCAAAGCAGATCATTACCTTCGATTAACAACTTCAGAACCCGCCTTAGCGAGCTTCTGCAAATCAACCTTGTATTTAGAAGCCCTTCCATCTTTTCTCTTGTAAATACCCAAGGATTCTTGTTGAAGTTGCAAAAGACGAGCCCATTGTCTACCTAAAAGTACAAAAATGTGTTAAAGATTAATGGTTTACCCCAGTATCGTAAGCTGAAAAAACAGAACTACATTCGGGTTTGCAGGTGACAATCTAAACTGTAAGGATGAATTTAAAAGACGAGCCCATTGTCTCAAGGAAGCTTTTTTGCTCACAATAAAACTATTTTATAAGAAAGTTAACACACTGATGGAGATTTCTCGGCAGATATGATGTATATCGAGTAATATGAAATAGTATGCTTTTCAACATCTAGTTTGGAGGTAGGTGGCCAATTATTCAACAACAGACCACCTTGGAAACAGATAGTGTAAACTCATGGGAAAGATAGAACTTCATAAACGACTTACTGTATCATCAGCTAATCAATTTTGCTTGGTTATTCAATGTTTTGTAGCAGAGACATGTACACAGATGGTGATGTCAAAGATGGTCATAAGTGTCAGACATGATAGGAGACCATTCTACACAGCAAACTATGGAAAAGCCTTCCGTTATTACAACATAATCAGAGATTAAACACAACGGACTATGTTTGTATAGCTTACCATAGTCATTCAAGTAGCATTACTAATCATGTGAAAATATCAGTAAGAACTGCTGCTTCTGGGGTGTGGCTTGTAGTCCTGTTGTTGTTGTGTGTAGATGATTAACCAAGTAAGAATTCAGAAAACCTGTCTTTCATCCTGTCAGCTATTACACAAGAAGAAAAATCACATTAAGAGAAGAAAAAGATTGTTGATATTGAGAGAAATGAAAAAACGAAGATGGTGGTATCCGGCTCAACAAGTAGCTGGAAAAAATCTTCTTTTGAGCTGCAGGTTCTAGCAGAACCAACAAAACTAAAAATGAAAGTAACATCCTTAATGTGAAACGTTGCTACTACAACTGAACTCATTTGAAATACATGTAACTTTATACAATTTTCATTGCTAAAACAATACAACTAAATGTACTGTAATGAGAATTCAATACCTACATATAAACTAAGGACCAGATGAATAGGGATTCATGTGCGCTAAATTGATTAACTGATAAACTAATGTGCCCGCAGACAAAAAGGTGGTGGACAACATGGACTCGAACACCTGGGAAGACCTTGTGCAAAAACCTATGGAAAACTTATTCATTGCAATTCCAGCTGATTAACATAGGCTAGACAGACTTAAGCTCACATAGACTACAAATCATCAATATAGAACTAAGGTTCCAAGATCAGAAAAATCGAATTCGCAATGTAGTAGATGTAAAAACAAACATAGACAACGTTGCCTCTTTTCAATTGGAATTTTGATCAATCCAGGGCGTAGAATTTAACGTTTATTATCAATGCAAACCCATAAAAGATAGCAGAAAGATCTAATTAATAACTGTCACAATGCTAAATATAGTATGCACAAAAGATGAAAACATGGATGAATCGTGAATCTACAAAATTCAGATGACCCAATATATACTACCATACTGACATAACATTGAGACCTAAGTAAAAAATAGTATAATCAACACCTAAGGAACTCATATATGAGTTAATATCACAATAATCAATCTCGCACAGAATGTCACTCAAATGAGCTGATAACTATCTCAAGCCATAGAAAACCCTAAAACGAACATCAACAAGGCACTATTTTGCTTCATCTACAGATGTACCCTAATACATAAAAAAAAACTAAGAACTTCAATTATAACAAACTAACGCCAACTGAAATTCTAAACACTCGAAATCAAATCTAAGTGATGGAGATGTTATACCTGAAGTTCAAGGATAAATCCAATTTCCTTGAGATTTATATTTCATCACTAGCTGCGATCCTGAAATCATCTATGTAAAGTTAATAAATTTCAAGATAACATAACAGTACAAACAAAGGCAAATCCACAATTGAAAAAAATATCTAACTCAAGCTACAAACCTGAGAAACAGCCTTCCCAAAAGCTACAAATGCAAATTCAGTTTGGAGCCCTCGGTATGGAGCAATATCTGACTCAACCTGTAATGAGAATTCAGTTTCTGCTAGGAGCAAACCAGCCAAAAATGCCCCAAGTGCGATATGCAAGTCAAACATATTAACATTATTTCAGAACAACAACCAAAAAACCGAAAATAAACATTTTAAAGAAGAAAAACAAAGTGCAGATCGAATATACCTTCTTCTCCCCAAGAAAATTTCAGATCCCAATACGCTTATTTCCATTGGTGATTGAAGCGTTGATGGGAATATGAGCATAGAAAAATCTCATCTTGTACCTACACCCCTTAATAAGACCAACAATAAGATTATCAACATGAGAAAGAAGAAGGTTTTCCAGATCCTAACCAAGCATCAACTTTAATTCAATAAATACATCAAAAATTGAAAACTTAATTAACAACTTAGTAACACCGACTAAACGGAGATGTTATACCAGTAGATCTTGGAGAAATCCAACTGAACCCGTAAGTCTTAACTAACTGCAACACCAGAAACAAATAAAATTACTAAAAACCTAACATTAAAATCAGATTTCTCATTCTCTTCTTTGCAAAAGAACCAATATAATTACTACAGAACCTTAAAATCAAAAATTCAAACACTAAAAATGTAACCCTAACTTGCATAATCTGTATTTACTTTTATACCTACAGATTAGTTGAGAAATACGGCTTCACACAACAACAAACAAATCAAAACAAAAAAAATTAAAAAATCAGTAAAACCCTAAAATTGAGTTTGTAGAGAGACCCTAAATTAAAGAATCTCTATTCAATGTTACAATCTTTTAAGGAATCGAGTTTTTGTATTTTTATTTTTTTTATGTTAGGAAGAGAAGAAAAGACGAGGGATCTAGACTCTGGGATGGACGGTTTGCGAACCGCCCAAGGTAAATATTCTCTGGGATTTTCACACGGGTTAAACTCTGACTCCTTTATCTCTTAATTGGACTTGGTTATCACAAAATATCTTCTGTGGTCTATCTAACGGTTCTCAATGTGTCAATAACATAAAGATTATCTCTGGTCTGTTGGATTTCTATCTTGAAGTGTTTTTGAGCTAACAAAACACTTGGCAGATAAATGTTAAAAGATTTCCAATTGAGATAAATCTCTGTTTACTTGGTTTGCAAGTTAGGGTTTCCTAAACTTGTGGGACAAGTAACTAGTTGCTTTATTTCTAAGCAACCTATCTTATTGAGTGCTATAAATAGAGGTGTCTAAGGAGGAAAACCGCAAGCATCAAGCATACGTGAAGATTCTCCGTGGAATTGATCGTAAACTCTTTTCACTTCGGTGAATGCTTGTTGTGGTATAGTCATCCTCTATTAGGAAGCAGTTCATCTTGCGAATTACCTAACGACTATAAAGACTTCTCTTGAGAGTTGGGAAGCACAGGTAGGAGATTGAGACCTTAGTGGTTGAAATCGGAGTAACCTGTAACCTTGGTAACCTGATCACGTTCTTGTCTATTCTACGGTCCTTCTCTTCTGATATAAGGCCATTCAAGAACTGATATGTTACACACGGGGTTCAAAGGAAGCAACGCATGGCTGCACTCGGTGTTGTAAGACCTAGTTAGCTCTAGTTGTGTAAGTTTCTTAAGTGATTCTTCGTTTACAACTGAGGTAGAGACAAGGTTGGCATAGTTTACTCGGTTTACTTGTCAGCCCCCGCTTGTAAGTAGATTTCCGTATGACCTGGAGAAATCCGAAGGAAGTCACTTTGTGTATGTCAAACTGATAGAGGACAGTTCAAACATACAGTTGACAATTAAGGTTGCAAAGCCGGAATTGTTGACACAAGCCTTTAACAGCGGTTAAAGCAACTCCTAGGCATGTAAAGGACGTCAGCTGGGGGAATCAAGTGTGTGACGATCTGTGGGGGATCTAGAGACGTAAGGAGTGCGACATTATGCAATTCGCTTGGAGGGCTTGAGTTGGTATCTGCTACATCCCAGACCGAAGTCTTATAGTAGGCTAGTGTTTGTAGACAGTTCGTACTGTGCGGTGTTCAATCTGGACGAGGTCCCGAGGTTTTTCTACATGTTGTAGTTTCCTCGTTAAAAAAAATCTCTGGTGTCTTGTGTGCTTTACTTTCCGCATTATATTATCTGATTATATAATTAAAGCAAACACAAGAAGTACGTTATTAAATAACCTGATCGTTGTCCCCCAATCCATCCATTGGATTTACCAAGACCTTGTCTTATCGGACTGATCCTTTGAGATCCAAACTCAGGTTAACGGATCTGGATATTGATTTTGAGATCGTCCAGATCTGACCATAAGTCTCACGAGCCCAAACGAAAAGTTGGTTGTATTTCGGTACCCCTGCTTTTTCAGAAATGTTTTTGACCACATGAACTCTCAAATTCGACACCAAACATTTGTAACAAACTAAATATGAGTTCTTTGTTTCGAAAACTAAATCTGGTTTTGTTGAACAGGAAATCTAAAGTTCGAAATTAAGAATTGGTTTCGTTGTGTGGAATCTAGGTTTGGAAACCATACTTTGGTTTTGTTCATATGTTCTCTAGAACCCAGCATTTGGGTTTTTTGTAAACAAGATGTCGAGTTCGAAACCTAAATAAGGTTGTCTCAGGAAACGTATAACGATGTTCGAACTCTACCTTTTTGATTGTGCTTTAACGTATTCTAAGTTTGAAGTCTGATTAGTTCAACCTCAATGTACAACTTAAGTCGAGTTGAGTCATCATTAGAAACATGGTTTGTCTTGTTCTTGGTTGTAGACACATGATTTCTAATCACCACTATCAGAGTTTAAATTGTGTGTATCTATTTTAATATTACACGTTCAAACACCCAATCGAGTATCTACTGGTGTTTGATATGAATTCTCGGATATCATTTACGTGGTCATCTACATTGGAATCGGGAATTCATGTGGGACAACATTGCTATTACTCGGAGAATCATAAACTATACTTTCAATGGTATATCTTTTATTGTATGATTCGAAATGTCCTTGAACCTACGTGTTCACTTAAGCTCAACACACAGGGCTTGGTTCATCTCCGGAATTAGTTGTTCTAACGTGAGCCATTTGGACCTGATCCCACTTCCACCGAAGACATAGATCTGGCCCGACCAGCTAATCCTTAGGAAGCGGTGTTGACATTATCAAAGCTGATGTCGACACTTGGAAGTAATAATACCTTAAGATGAATTTTGAATCTAAGGACACATATTCGAAATGAACTTTATCCCAGGGAGTACATTCGGTAAGCACCATGTTTTGATATTAATGAAATATCTAAATATTCTATGAGTATTATTTGCTTTGAATGTTTTTGGCTAATAACATTTAATGGAATATCTTTTGTTAAATATAAAAATGCTAAAGTATTAGATTACATTAAATGCAATGAATGTATATGAGGAATTTTGAAATTAAAAGAAATGTGCTTAAAATAATTTCCGAAATTACTTTGCCTCGTTTCGAAGCTAAGCCTTGGTCATATAAATAGGAGTCTATATCACTCCTTCAATCTTTGTCCCTCTACCAAGTTTCATTCTTCATAAAAGTAAACTTGTGATACCCGTTATTCCTTTCAGTACGCTAGAACTTTTGTTCTCCGTCTGGATTAGTGTGAAAAGTCTTCTCTAGGGATCGAGAAGTCTAGGTGTACCTCTTCAAGGGAAACTAGTTTATGTTTATTAGTTTTCTTTGTATTGTACTTGTGTTATGTTCTATCACGTATATCAAAGTCTTACGATCTTGTTTATTCTAAGGTCATTCTCTTCTGATATAAGGCCACTCAAGATCGTAGTAATTAGAACATTTCTTATTTATTGACCTGGATTTGTAAGCAAGCCGCTCTCATTTTATGTGTCAACCTAATAGATATCGATATCGAGTGGAATCAAGATCGTTATTTTGGATTGTTTTGATTTGCAAGTACTTTGTTCATCACGGTCATCATATTGTACGCATCCAAAATTGCTTGATTTCAACTGGGACTACAAGGTTACTCTTTAATTAATATCAAGAGTTTGGTTTCTAAACCTTGTTTGATATCTCGAGGGGTTTATTACCAGGTAAAGTTAAATATCCTCGCTTGTGGTGTGAAAAAAATTTGGGGACATATCTGGTTACCAAGGATATCATATAGTGGTTTGACTTACCATATATTGGTTGTTGTCCGTAAAGGTTATAGTCATCCGATTGGAGGTCGGGTAGCGTAGTCTTCACGAAGGACTGTAGAACAACTCTTAAGAAAGATAGTAAAGGACGTTTATTTTCTTAAGGGAGTACATGTGCGTGATCACCTTGCTGTGGTTAGAGGCGTAGGAATACTGAGGGGAAGCTTTGTGACTAATAGTTGTATTAGGATCATATGGTTTTAACCAACTAGTCCAAAGTCTAATAGTAGGTGTGTTGGCGGTTTAATTCTTAAGAGTATTTAAAACTGGATTAGGTCCCGAGGTTTTTCTATGAGTTTGTAGTTTCTTCGTTAACAAAATTAGTGGGTGTACTTTACTTTATTTTCGCATTATATTTGACTTATCATTTATAATTAAAGTATCATACTTGTATGTTGACATAGTCTTTATGTATCTTGCATTGATTCCCATTGTGTGATTCAATTAGTAACGAAAGAGATCTTGTTCTTGAGTTCTTGGAATACAGGAACCGTTCAAGGTTGATCTTATAGGTTGTAAACAAAAAGATGGTGGTGTGTACTCGGTACCCTCGTCTTTTCAGGGGGGGTTTACCCTATCTTAACTTATTCGGTATGCCTAAAAAAATGCGTAGGCTCTAAAACAACATGTTTTTGTGTGTGCTAGTCTTGTGGATGAGGGTTTTATGGGTTGTAAATTATATCAGCTCGTAGTGCTTTTAGTATTTTCTCTAATATCTTGCATTTTTAGAACATTGGATGATCAACACTCAGGTAACAACATAACTACGCTTTGGGGGTCGATTCTTGCTGCAATTTGCTGGTCTATATGGCAGGAAAGGAATCACAGAGTCATGACTAATCAAGGATATCGATCCTCTGATGAGATCTTAATTGATGTTAAAGGATTTATATACCATTGGAGTTCGATTCCTAACTGGTTCTTTATAACTGCTTTTAGGGACCAAATTGTAAATTAGGATATTATTTTGGATTGTAATTAGTTGTTTTTTTTAATATAAACTACATTTAACTGAAACATAACTCGATGGACATCAATTAGGTTTCCTGTCAGGACATATATGTCACTGGAAGGGAACTGCTTAACATATATTTCATGAGTGATAGCAACATTACAAGAAGTAGTACCCAATGATGCATCTACTGAATCATGAACAATGGAAGTTAAAACACTAAAAACAGAAGGAAAAACAACCTGATTATTCTCTGATTGCTACTTATCAACAACTATGAAACTTAAAACATATATAACTTGGCATAGTAACAGACCAAGAAGTATTGAGGGATAAAGTTCTAGCTTGGTTGGCCAGTTTGTCAGCAACCGAATTTCGTTTCCTGTGAACAAAAGAAAATAACAAAAAAAAAGGTTGTTCAAGCATACATTAAAGTGCGTTTGCCCCTCAATAATCTAATCATTCTGCCACTTGATTGCACTGCTCTCCCCTTTTGCACACTGGATAACTCTTCTACAATCCCCTTTAATTCAAAGAGAAACCAATTGTAGACTTTTTGCCCAATCTGCAGCTTTAGAGAGTGTTATAGCTTCAGCTTCTTCTGCATTGGTTGAGATGAGCTAGTTTGGATAACATTACCTCCACAATCCCTTAGAATTGGTCCAAAACCAGAGAAAATTGAGTCCTTTTTCCAGGATGCATCCACATTGATCTTAAAGAGATTACAATGTGGTTGTTTTCCGCCTCTATCAATCTTCGTATGCATAGACATATCCACTTGAGATGTAGTGTTCAAGTTTTCAGGATCTTTATTCCAGAAAAGCATTGATCTTTGAACATCCGGAGAAACCCCCATGCTCTTAGTTTTCTTTCCTTGAAAGATTCTAACACATCTCTCTTTCCATATTAGCCAACATTTTGTAGTCATAGTTTCAATTTTGAAGTATGCATCGGTGCCTACAGTTCATTCCATATAGCAGTCTAAGAAAGATCTGTTGATGTCTAAAGATAGGTGCATACCAGGGTTAGGCAGAAGAAACATAATAGTCTTAACAAAACTACGATAAAAAAAACAAATGTTTAATGGTTTCATTTTCGCGACCGCCAAAAATGCATTTTGTCTCAATTATATGAATATATTGGCCTAGTCTGTCCCTAACTGGTAATGCATTATGAATGCATTTCCATAAGAAAACTTTAATCCTTTAAGATACATTTAGCTTCCAAAAATGTTTCTAGAAAGCAACATCCTTATTGTTTAAATGATCATCATTTTATAGACATTCATAAAGAGATTGTACTATAAACTCTCTATTAGGTGTTAATAACTATCTAAGCTTATCCTTCTGCAGGGTTCCTGAATCACAACACCTTAATCTATTATTTGGAATGAGTTTAGCTATGTTGCCAGGGAAATGTTTTCTAACTGTGTGACATGGTTCCACTTCAAGTCTCCAGAATCCAGTAATTCTTACACACGCGTTAACTGGTTGAATCTGTTGGTGAGCATTGAATCTAAGGTTTCATTGACGCAACAAATCTATGTATTTGTCCATATATTGATCCCAGGTCCCTCCCCTACCTCCCAATAGCTAAATTGGTGAATAATGGTTATACCCTGCAATAAACGTTTCCAAATCCAAAGAGAGTTCGATGGTTTTTTGGCATATAAATCACTAGTATTCTTAAAGTACATTCTTTAAGCATTTTACCACACAACTGTAAGTCTCCAAGCTAGCTTTATTCATTTTTCCTGCCTCTTTGAAATCTAAACCACCTCTATTTCCATGTCTACATAGGAAATTCCGTGATTCAATTAGTGTTGTGGATTTGGCCTCAACTGTTTTCTTCTTGTAATTCTCCTTTTGCTTGTCAATAAAATTTTAACCCAAAAATAAATAAAGGATTGTGCAAGCATTTATTTCAAATATGTTCAGTTCTCGGTAAGATCAGACATTTAGAAGTCAAAGAATTGACCGGTCAAACACTTATAGTTTCACATTCAGTTATGGCACCACAAAGTACGACCCATAACTTTTATTGCAATGGGGGCATTAGGGTTTTTAAATTTTTAATCTTCTCATCTGAAAACAGAAAGGTTCAATCTTTTGGTTTCAAAATGCACTCTCAAACAAGAAAAAAAGGTAATATTTCAGCTGATAATAGTAACTCATCCTCAGTACTAGTAATAGCTAGCAATGTTGATCTCCTGTTACAGATTTTACTTCGTTTACCTTTAAAATCTCTGCTTGTATTTAAATCTGTTTCGAAACAATGGTATTCTATCATATCTGAACCCCATTTCAATCACAGACATTTTCTTCAAAACCCTCGTTTTTCAGTCCCAGGAGTTTTCTGGATCAAACCCTTTTTCGGTCGGGGTCCGCAGATACCTGTATACGAGTATATCAATCTTGATAGAAATGATGAGAACGGTGATGATAATGCCCCGTTTGAAACCATAACATTTGATAAAGTGAATTTTCCCATAAAGATTGTTCAATCTTGTAATGGCCTTTTCCTTTGCAGTAGTTGCCAGTGTGATAGTTCTAAATGTATTTACTACATTTTCAATCCGTTCACAAGGCAATACAGTATCTTACCGAAATCGATTTTCAGAAAGGGGGGGTTTACTTATGCTGGTAATGTTAGCTTAGTTTATGATCCACTCCGGTCACCGTATTACAAAGTTTTGTGTGTATGGGATGTCAAAACAAGTCTTTTTAATAAGAGAATTGAGATTTACTCTTCGGAGACCAAGTCATGGAAGCGCTGTGGAGATGGAGATGAGTATGTATTGCCTCATTTGATGGGTACTCTGCCTGGTGTTATGTGGAATGGTATGTTAAATTGGTTGGCTTGCGGTGGATCTTTGAATTATTTTGACATTGATCGAGAAGTAGTCGGGGGAGTGTCTAGGACTCACCAGCCAAGACAAGTTGTAGACCACACAATTAATAGCTTTGGAGAGTATGAGGGCCATTTGTTTTGTGTTGAGGTTAACGATATGATTCATACACGCTTTGATATATTAGAAATGGATACTAATTACACGGGTTGGAATGTGAAATATAGAGTGGATTTGGATGGATTAAGAGCTTTACATCCAAGATTGAGTTTTTGTTGTGGTTACAATTTAGTATCTTTTGATGAAGAAGTAAAAGATTCACCCAAGTTGATACTACTGATACATGATAGTGAAGTAGTTATCTCATATGATCCTAAACACACGACTTCTGAAAAACTCTGCAATGTAGCACCACGGCATTTTCCAGAGGAGCGTATACCAAGTCAAGGATCTTTCAGGTTCTATAAGTATGTCGAGTCACTTGCTTGTGTTTGAATATTTACCTTACTAGCACCTGGTTTTATGGTCTTTGAACTGCAAGCGCTCTTACCCCTGCAAATACAAGGGTAGCTACTGTTGGGTGCAGTTGAACTGATATTGCGTTGTTTCGGGGAGAAATTGCGAAGGAATTGCGTTATATAAGGAGGCATTTAGATTTTCAGGCAAGAAGTGAACTTAGGTGTGTGCAGGTTTATTAATTGCATCTTTTCAATATTATTCCGATTTGCTAATCTGTAAAAGATTTTGTGGTTTTTGGTAAACATTAGTCTCATCGAGCATAGATCGATCTTACGTAATATAGGAGGAAACAATATATAGGCAATGCCACATTTTTTGCAATGTTTCGAACATATCATTGACTTACTGTGTATGTTAATCTTACCCCCATGTTTCTGTCAGTTGTTTCTCTTGATCTGTCTAATCATGAATTCTATTCAACTAATATGACAAACTGTAAATGACTCCTCTTCTATGTTTTTTGTAGTTCTTATATGTGAATAGTTGTGCATAACCATCTGTTATGCTAAAAGAAATGTAAAAAGGTCCACAAGTGGCATTTAGCACCAACTGGACACAAAATCAAGATGATTGCGGGATGATTACAGTAACAGAACCATGGTCCATATATGATTCTGATATTAAGTCTGCATTTCAGGAAACCGACTCTTTTGACAAATATTTTTTAAAAGAAAGGATATAGTAATGCAATGTGTTATGAAGTTGTTAACCATATAGACTTGATCCCCTTGGCGCAGCTGATACTTGTCTTGTTACAGCTATCGTTGATATTAGTGGTACCACTGTTGCTCCTGACATAAGTATCCTGATTGCTGACCCAGTGACCCTCCTGATCCGATGGGGATGACAACAATGGAGGCAACGGGGACGGTGTTGGTCGTGGTCGTGGTGCTTTTCGAGATTTTGTTATAGGGGTTTTCTAAATATTATTGGGATGGTAGCTCAGGTTGTACCAGGCCTGATGCAACTTGCTGGCAGTACAAACAGAAACAACCTGAAGCCTTAATTTTGTGTATCGACTTGTCAGTCCCTGGGTGCTTCTTAAGATCGTCCTGTGGTTTACTGGGTATGGTCATGCGCATGCTTGATTGCCATCTCTTTTCTAGTATCTCTCTACAGAAGATCCAGAATATCAGCTTAATAGCTGCAAGTACCTTTATGATGGTTGCTAAGATCATGGTATTTGTTTTGGTCCCAATAGCTATGTCAGAAAAGAAGAGGAAGAGCCGAATGATTGAGGACATGTGGGGGCAATTGTTCTTGTTTCATTTCACCCAACCCCTAGCTAGATTTTGTGTTTTTATTTCTAGTCTTACAAGTCTGACATTCCCAGTAACCTGGAGGAGTTGCTTTGGTTTACTTTCAATCACCCAAGGAATCTATCAGATTTTTGTATCTGTTTACGTGTGAGCAGGCAAAGTAATTTAAGAAGAGCATTTGCGATGGATGAACCTTATATGACGTATCATTAGGCTGGTTTTAAGTTTATTGTATGAAACAATGACTCATGCGGTCCAGAATCAAGAAAGTATCACTTTATTGTATTTGTATCGTATTTTTATCCAAACAGGGACTTACCCTGGAGTTACAGGACACACAGTGAATACAAAGAGGACATAACACAAAGTGACTTCAATAAGTAACCAGAATCCACAAGTAACCAGAATCCATTGTAACATAACACGTGACTTCAATAAGTAACCAGAATCCACGAGTAACCAGAATCCATTGTAACGGTAACAGTAACCTCCCGCGTACACAGGGGTGAGCTTGAATAGTTGAAGCATGATCCACAACTCAGTGACAGTTTTTTCTAGTTGATCTGATGAAACCCTCCTTCAGAAACAGGGATGCCAAAAAGCCAAATCTTGATCCACTTGCACATTCTCAAAACTATACATTTCCCTTTGGCAATCAAATTCAGCCGCAACGAAAAATCTCAAATAAAAGAGTCAGATAAAGAGCATCAGCGGCCAAATACATAGCCTCAAACTTGGCACCAAATAACTTGTGCAGCTGATACAACTCGAACAGATATTGATGATGATGAGCAACCTGCCACAACACTAGTCAGAACCGGCACACATGGGTGAAAGCGAATAAGCAACATACATACCAAGGTAAGAGCAGTCTGCGGCAGGTTATACGCCTGACTCTCCACCAATCTAGTCATCTCAGCATAGCTCAGCACGGGAGCAGCAATCACAGGCGGCACTAAACGCTCCACACTCAAGAAGGCATCTCTGATGGAATCAGCCTAACGCCAGAAGCCACAGAGAGTTTGAAAAACTCCAAAAGGCCAGAAAAGGCTTCCATAGAAAAATCAGTCCAAGTTTTAGGACAACCACCACTCGTAGTGTAAGAACAATCCCAAAACTAACATCCACCATGAGATAGGCGTAGCTGCAGCTCCAATAACACAAAAAACAACCTTGTAAACGACTAACCAGTTGACAAAAATATGAAACAATAGGGCACCCCACAAAACCAGGCAATCTTAGGTGAATATTTTGATCCTAATAGCTTAGGTAGATCATCTGGTTATCCCGAGAATTTTGGTGTGGTGAATATGTAAACCGCTAGAAGTGTAATTGCACAGGTAGTAAAAAAAAACCATGAACGATGCATGTAAATTCCTAACATATGGTATCCTTTATATCCGTAAGCTTGACCGCGTAATGTCTCTAATTAATGCACTTGCCATTCCCTACTGGTTAACAACATAAAAAGCACAAAATATACCAAATGGAAAGCTAGAGTATAAGGAAGTAAGTGAAGAGATGTAGAATGCTATACCTATAAGCCGTAGCCAAAAACTACCATAACAGTGGTGGGAAGGGCAAAGACATTCTCTTGCAGTATCACAGTAATGGCCCTACTAAAGGTTTGACTAATGCATATGGTCATGCCCAAGGGGGGAGAACGGTTAAGGAAATACTAGAATTGAACTAGAAAGTGGGAAAGAAACGTAGCGTTACCTTTCAGCAAGCAAAGATCCCAGAAAGTCCATAGCCACAATTGAGCTGTAAGAATTACGGGGATAACTACTGCCTGTCAACTTTACCTACATATACAATGGAGTTAAATAGATAATCACACTACTTGCCTAAGAATGACTACTTTATAAGCAATTCCATAATATTGTTATGATTACAAGCTTTGGACATACTTCGTGGTGGTTCTATAGATTAATCTACAAATACCAAATCTGAGAAAGCTGTGAATCGAGAGGAGAGGGAAAAATTCTATTAAGTTTGTATTAGAGATGCAATTGACTTGACAGAACATAAGCATGTGACTGACATGAGTTAACACTTCACTCTTACAAAATCCATATCCTTAAACGATTTGCTTGGAAACTGCAAACTCTGACAAAAGACAATCTTTGTTTAAACAAAACATCTATTAACTTAACTGGAAATGAAACTAGCTCCCCAAAAGATAAATTACCTCGAGCACCCGTTTTTCCAATAAAAATAAGCAGATAGTTGGGGGTTGTATATTATCTCCTAGCTCTACTTTCACCCTTAACAGAATATGCATTAATTAACCAATACAATTCATAACAATCAAGATCAGACTAAAATAGCAACATTGATTTCACAAGTTAAAGGTTACTGTAAGTAGCTAGCCTTAAAACAGATTGACAGTTCACTGGCAAGCCAAATACCACTATCAATGAAACGATTATAAACAAGAATCTCCTATAACTTAATTCTGGTAGTGACATGATGATACCTTAATAATGTTTAGACCTTGCAACTCCACATTTTCCCCTGCATACTTGCAAGGAAGAGCTATCTATACAACAATCAACAAACAACTCAGGGATTTTGTTATACACCATTTCCAACTCAATTTTGCAAACTAGAGTGAAAACAGGTGAATTGAGTGTACAGGAAAGATACATTTGAAGGAACAATCTCAACAGCTGGTGATGGGAACATTTGAGTGGTTGAGTGAGGAGGCATTACTCCTTGCCCATTTTGCTGTATCACTAACTTAAACAAAATATTAGTATATTACCATCGCGAAGCTCGGTTATAGTGAGCTTTACATTTCGATTGCCTATCAACGTGTTTTAAGAATATATTACCCATTGCAAATATAAACAGAATTTGGTGCAGAAAAAAATTGCTTAGTTTGATACTTCCAATAACCTAAACACCATGAAAGAAACAACCAAGGGGTATATAAGAAGTGGATGACAGAAAAACCTATACTAATTACGTTATTGCAGATTCCTGCATTTAATCCATGTAAAGGGATTTCAGGACAAATGAATAGTTCTGAACAGGATACAAACAGAATAGCAAATCATCAATGAAATTTATCATGACTTGTTGAAAACAATACATGCATATTCCTGAAGTTAAGGTTTCCAAAACATCGGCACTAGTTTTCTGTTAACGAATGACATGAACAACCTATATCTGTAGAAATCATCGCTTCTTAAGATAGTCTATGGAACCACCTAAGCCCATAACCTAGAAGTGCAGCATCAAACAACTCCATCTGTGGCCCATTTTGCCAATACGCGAAGTTGATAAAATAAAACAAAGGGGACAATCATATATGTACCTAGCAAAAAAACATAACAATACCGAGGAATGTTTGACCTAACAGAGTCGAAGATGATTTACTTCTGGCTCCCCGATTATTAGGTTACCATTAAAAGAGATTCTACATTCTAGTTTAACAAGCAAAGCGCATTCTACATTCTAGCTTAACAAGCAAAGCGCATAGCCCTAATCAACATTCAATATTCGATAACTACAGTGAAAATGGACATATAAATATCAGCCTAGCTACTTCTAAATTGTTATTTTGTTTGCCCCAATTTGAAGGAAAAAAAAAATCAAAATTATCCATAAATAAGAGACTGTAACCAGAATACCTTAAGACATTTGATTCTTATATTCCAACGAACATCATCAAACATGAAATGTATAGCAATATCCATTTGACCTCTCACTCTTTCTGCTACTTGTAATTAGAAGCATTACACGGCAGAAGTTGCAAATTCTAGACCTGAGATAGTTTGTAGGCTACAAAGTCTACTTCATTTCTTCTTATTTACCGATACCTCTCACTTTGTTTGACCTAACAAAGTCTACTTCTTTTCTTCTTAGTTAACGATATTTCTAATATTCAACACTCTTCTAATTCCTCTCTGATGTGCAAACTATCGAGTGGAAACTACAACCACAAGCCTACAAATACGACTTAATCTGTGTAACAATGACATGGGTAAGAGCATTGTTACGGGTATGATGGTTATTCGACAAGGGGAAATGAGTAGGAAACATGGACACGGCATCCACTATGTGAATTATGTACACGACGTCCACTATACACGGAACCACTGAAGAATAGAAATGAATAGGGTAGGATATTGCTAATTAAATTTGTAAATAGAAATGAATATGCTCAAAAAATGCTATTTAAATCTGGGAACTGTTTCATTGGATAAGGAGGTCAAACCTGGACATGCAATAACCACTGAAGTGAGACGCAAGAGAGTGTCCAATTCGGTATTAAGACTCATATCTAGCAGGTTTGGTTCACGTATCGAGC
The DNA here is from genome assembly GCA_023529015.1 of Papaver nudicaule. Taxonomy (NCBI): domain Eukaryota; kingdom Viridiplantae; phylum Streptophyta; class Magnoliopsida; order Ranunculales; family Papaveraceae; genus Papaver; species Papaver nudicaule. The sequence continues at coordinate 444 of JAJJMA010164581.1, read as the reverse complement.
CATAAGTGGCCCAGTTACCTGGACCCGCAGCCACCACTCTGGATACTTCGCCGTCATTCTGCAAAACTTAAAGAGTTAAAACAATCTCAAAGGCCAAGATAAGCCTAAAACATTCTCTCAAATTCTACATGGTTAACAGTATGAATATGATAGGTGTGTAAAGTAAACCAGTAACCACACGAGTTTTTAACGGCTACATGACAATCTGGAGTCATTTAGGCTAAATCTTAGAAATCCATCACTAGAAACTATTTCCCGTAGAATTGTTGGATATAATACAATCATTTCTCTCAAGTACACCTTGTTGCCACTAGGCCTTTTTTAACACCGAGTAAACTGGTTCCGTTTATCATATGATGGGCACAAGGAGTGAATCGGACACCAAAACATTGATATTTCTGTTGAGTACGCATATGCCTACGAAAGTATTGCTTAACCAACAGT
>JAJJMA010164577.1:0-15446 GCA_023529015.1 Papaver nudicaule | reverse complement strand
CTCCGCTGATGACTGATGTGCAGGGTCTGATTTTACTTTTGGGAAAGAAATGATGTAATTAAACTCCCAAAGTGCATGGTGAGTAGTACCAAAAACAACCTTACACAAGTGTATCAAGTGCAGAGTAATTCTACACATACACCCAAAAATCTAGAGAAAAATCTAGGGATTTGATCTGATGGTCAGTACTTTGTGAGCTTAGCATTGGGATGGGTAGTGGGCAAATATTACAAAGTACTGACCGTCAGATCAAATTCCTAGATTTTTCTCTAAATTTTTAGGTGTACATGTAGAATTATTGGTACAAGTCAACTCCCTTTTCATCCATAATATGATGCGACTTTCTAAACTTTGAAAATGATCCACAAATGATCCCAAAATTAGTTCAACTACTCAAAACTATTCCTTTTCCGTCCGTGGTAGTAGCAGTATTGTAGTTAAGTACTATAGCACTGTTCAATTAATGGCTTTCAAAGCTCCAGTTTTTCTAGTATTAATGTCATACTGTTATTTTCATGAAGGATTTCCTCCAAGTTTAGTCAAAGATTTCAACATTCATCCGTTTTCTTAATTAATTTCTTATTTCAAAAATGAGAAGAAGTCCTTGTTATGATATCATTACCAAAGGTGATGAATACCACTATGCATCAAACACGGCAATGCCTGTACGACGCCAAATTTTAATACTGGTCCTCTAATTATCCTGGCTTAATCTGGCCCCATAGTGGAGTATTTGGCCCCATAAAAATTTAAACTCATCCAGGGTGAGTTGTTATGGGGTGTCAAAAAAAAGAGAAATGTACTAAGTTACCCTTCACTACAAATTAACCTAATTTAATTTTATATCCATAACCACCACTTCATTATCAATAACCTTCCCCTCCTTCATTGTTGCTCTACCACCACCATTGATGCCGCCTTCATCACCACCACCACCGCCGCCGCCGCCGCCGCCGCCGCCAACTATATCTCACTAAGCCAACTAAAAAAAGACCGGAAAAAAAAAACAACACCACCACCGCCGTCTCCACTCCTCCCACCACCACCCAGAATCGGTGTATGTAGTTGAAAATATATACCGATTGTTGTTGGTCTCGAACAACAATCGTTTTTCTGTGTTACAATTAACTAACGATTATTATTCACAGCAACAATCGTTGAATGTTAAGTACTTTATATACCGATTATTGTAACTCTGAATTTTTTGAACCTTTACTGGCATTTCAAAATCGTTTTATGATATGCATATTAAACACCGATTATGCATAACAAGTCAACCCAGAATCGGTACTTAAATTGCATAACAACAACCGATTTTCATAAATCGGCCTATATTATAGACAATTACAAACGATTATTAAGACGTTTATAAACATAATCGGTTTTTATATAGTCATATAAGCACCGATTATGGGCATTTTTAAAAACAGAAAAACTATTTTTTTTTATTTGAAATCGGTGATTGTTGGTGTACTTAAAAACCGATTATGTATACAATCGGTAAATACTCATTGACATAAACACCGATTAAGTTTAGGTCCGCCCAGAATCGGTACAGATACACAAATACAATGACCGATTATTTAGTAAAACCAGAATCGGCATATACAATTACCACATGATGGCCGATTGTGAAAAAAAAATCATTTTCAAAACAGACATTTGTTCACAGCAATTGATCCAAACCCCAAATCCATTCACCCAAAATCGCAACAGATCCGCTGCAACCATTTATGTTTACAATCGATATACATCAAACAAAACAAAAAAAGCAAATAAAATACAAATGAGTTTTAACAGTAAAATAAAAAACAAATCTGGGCACAAACTAGTCTCTCGCAATTCTCACTGATGTGATGCCCGCCGGAGCACAAACTAGTCTCTTTACCTGAACAAAAGAAAAAATGCTTTCACTTACGGACATTCATTTTTATAGTACCTGAACTGCGTATGTTGCTTATTTCATTCGTATTGCTTTGTCGCCTCGAGCTAATTCTCATTTTGGTTGTACAGTAGTGGTAACTAAGGGTAGATCCTTAGTAATGTTGATCAGACTAACTGTTTATTCTTCATTTTTGATGAGATCCCACCTAGTAGCCTGATCCAACAGATCTGGGCAGTTGGTAGTGGTGGTGGCGGTGGAGGTGGTTGGCGTTGGTGGTGGTAGCAGCAGTTGTTGGTGATGGTGAATGGTGTTTTTAGTTCCAGATCTGTTTTTATATATTTGGTGGTGGCGGTGGCGGTGACGTTGCAGTTGGTGGTGGTGGTGGCGGCGGCGGCAGTGGGAGGAGGAAGGAGAGAAGAAGAAGAAGAAGAAGAAGAAGGAGAGAAGAAGAAGAAGAAAAATGATTTTAGTTTAGTTAAGTTAAGGTATTATGTAGGGTTATGTCAAGACATTATCTAAATAGGTAAGGGTAAAACAGTCATCTTTTATAAGGGGTTTTCCGATTTTGCTATATAACAACCGCCGGAATTATTTTTTTATGGGGCCAAATACTCCCATATGGGGCCAAATTTAGGCAGGAATGTATTGTTTTTTTTAGCGATATATTTTGTGTTTTGTATATTTTTTGTATTTATTTCACGTTTTTTTATTAATACAAAAGATTATACCGTATTTAAAGTTGGACAGGAGCCCACTACCTACAAGTCCAGGTAGCTAGGTAAAGATATAGAAAAATCCCTCTACCCTGATGCAAACGAGTTTCGAATTCAGATCGTTAGTATCACCACCAAACGACCTTACCACTTTACTACGGTGACATCATAATGGATTTGCACGTTTATGATGTACTTGGTTATCTTAAAAACCAACATGGAAAGTGTAAACACTACTTGATTGGAATAAAATCTAATGGTTTGATAATCAAAATAACAAATAAAAAGATATTTTGTAAAAGAGTCGTAGTTTTTTGATGAAATGAAGGCTGGGTCATAAAACTTGATTTTGATGCAAAAAGTTTGTAAACTCAAAGTTGACTGTTAAAATTCTGTTAGATGACATTTTTAATTTTGTAAGAACCTTAACCATTTGATGACCGTCGTTGACTGTTTAAAAAATCAAAAACTGTTAGCTCAGAAGCATTTTACGCAGGCATGAAAATAGAAAATTTACACCCAATTATTTTGGACACGCATCAGAAGCATTTCCCTTTTCTATCTAAATGTTTGTGTGCATCTCATTCAAATTTGATTCATGGTATTCAGTTTGGTCGAGTTCGTATATAAGTTTTTTGCTAAATTAAGTTTTGGTGTTTTGGAAATGATCAAATTAATATCGGTTTGTTTGGGCAGATTATTTTTCGTTCACAAAAAAAGAGTATGGCCAGTCAGAGAACCTAGTTTGACATGCAATTGTTATGAGATGGTCCATATATAAGAGATGGTCGAAACTTTTCCTACTACATATGTAATGAGAACTTATATCCATGGGAAAGGAGGGGAGAAAAACATTAATATGCTGGAGGAAACTGTAACATGAATTATGCAAACAAAGAGACCATATATATCATCCAATTTATATCAAATGTGGATGATGATATAAGTCGCATTAATTATGGGTTCTAGGTAGAGTCTTTCATTTGATTTCAGTGTAGCTTGTTGTTTGTTTTCAATATTTTGTTTCATTGTTGGTTAATATACTTATTTGCCTCCTAGGAGCATGCTTGCTCATAGAGGGGTGCCAGTTCATAGTGAACTTTGTCTACTATGTGGGAATGAAGATCATTTGTTCGTTACTTGTTAATATGCCTACGAGGTATGGTCATTCTTTCTCAAAGATTTCAAGTCAGACTGGGTGGCTACAGATACTATCAAAGAAGCATTTTGAAGCTTGAAAAATGAACAACTTATTAAAAAGCAAATGGAAGAAAATCAATCTGAAGAAGCCCAGAGAACAAATCACAAGTTTGAATCAAAACAGTCTAGTCATTTTAATCTGAAATGGGCCGTAACCCAATATATACGATTATTATCTGTAGCTAGGGGTGAGCAAAAGACCCAAAAACCGCCGGCCCAATCCGGCCCAATGGTTTTTTGCGGGTTGGGTGTCCAATTCGCCAAAAAATGGGCCGGACGCGGATGATGTTTCTAGAAACCACTGAATATAGGGTCGGTTGCGGTTGGAGTGGTCAAAAGTCCATGGACATCCGCACCCACTAGGGTTAAAGTTATTTAGGGAAATTTAATAAAAACTCAGGGATTATTAGATATACTATGTCCGCGATTAATTTATTTATTTGTCATCATTCTCTGGATTGCAGACGCGTTGGAAGTGCTCAAGGATGAAAAAGAAGTAATCACTTTGGTGTGGTATATACGACACATAGTACTAATAGTAGGCTTTAGACTTCTAAAACTTTTGCACATTTAGATTGGGTAGTTGTAAAACATGTTTTTTGGAGCTGTTGTATATGTTTCATTGTCACTTTTTTGTATATGAAGTTGTGATGTTGTACAAGAGTTTGGGATACCTTATTATATATGTATGTAGGTTGTTTCGTCAGTTTACATGTTTTGCACAATACTATCTTCTTATAATAAATTTTTACTTTGTAAGAACCAGTGGATCATCCACACCCAATCTGCACATCCGCGCATCCGTTGGATGCAAATCCGCCGGATGATGGATTGGGTGCGGATGTGGAATCCAAAATCCGCCAAATATTGGGTGCGGGCCGGATGCGGCAAAAATCGGCCTAATCCGGTCCATGCTCACCCCTATCTGTAGCAGCGTTTTGGATGTTAGGGGTGTTGCCCATTCCCTAACAGTGTAAGGCTAAGTCTAATTATGGAAGTTCAACTTCCACTAAAAGCGGGGTCTATTCCTTGAATTCAACTTATCTCTTCAGATATATCTAGCAGTGGAAGTAGAAGAGCTAGTTAGGCGCTCAATCATCTAGCGCCAAAAAAATAAACTCGCGCTGAATCATATAGCGCCAAACCAAATATTCTCATTAGATCTGATGGCTGATAACGTATATTTTAGATTTGATGGCTGAGATTATCCGCCGCTATATGATTCAGCATCCCGCCGCTATATGATTCAGCACCAGATCTGATGGCTGATAACATATATTTTAGATTTGATGGCTGAGATTATCCGCCGCTATAAGATTCAGCGTCAATGTAAAACTCCCATTAGACTTGGATTGCTAGTTTGCTGATGTGTCCTGCTACTTTTTGGTGGATATGGAACTCCCATTAGACTTAGCCTAAGACTCATCTTTCGATTTTATAAATAGTTCACCAACCTTCAAGGAAAAATAAATAAATAATAATGCAGATGAGCTTCGATCAGTATATCAAAATTTGAGGACCTATTATGTACAAGTCAATGGAAAAGAAAATTTATTGTATTATATGAATGGAATAAGGAGCAAGTGAATGGAAAAGAAAAATTAGGTGGTCATGGTGTATTTTTGCAAGCCTAGTGCGGTAAATTGTACACTAATTCTTTTTACACGCAGTGACGGAGGGAGCGGGATCCTGGCTAAATTTGGTCCCATAAGAGAGTATTTGTCCCTATTGAACAAGTTAAAATATAAATGTTTTGAAGTAAAATTAGGGCTATACATGGCGTGGTACAAACCGTAAAACCAAACCTTTCCAAACCGTTTAGGCCTGAATCGTATTGTACCATATATCTAATGGCATGGTATGGTTTTTGTTTTGTGACAACCATTGATATTGGTATGGTAATGGTGAACTATAAATACCAAACCGTAAACTGTTGCAAATACCGCCACAAATATAATTCGTAAAATCAAATCTATACCGTCTACCCTTTCTACATTAGTTGCTAATTATTTGATTAAAGTCTAAAGAAAATTAATTAGTCTTAATTCACATGTAAAAACAAGATTAAACATGAAAATCACCCAAAACATTTTTACTAAAATCTTGAATTCAACTCATAATCGGTCTATGTATATAGACACATAAGCCGATTATTGGTACCCTAATACGACGATTATTGTTAATTTACCCAGAAATTTAAACAACCCAATAGGTGCATATATACACATTTATCGGTCGATTACAGTCTTTAAAGGTAAAATTCAAGTTCGATAACCATTGTAAATTAATTAATAGAGAGGCCGATTATGTGCAAAAAATAGACAGAAAAAATAGATATTTGAGCACAATTAATCGTTGTATCTCAGAACAAACACCTAACGATTCGTGAAAACATAAGTTTTCATGAAGTTAATAATCAGTGTTCTAAATAAAACATATCGAACGATTATGTACTCTGACAATTTTTGGAGTAGTGTTCGATATATACAACATTATAAACTTATTCTAGAGATAAAAACTGACAAAAATTTAAGGACACAACCTTCATCCATTCACATATACTAACATCCAAGCTTCAAATCTGACACAAACATACCAAATAAGTTTAAAGTCGACACAACCAAAGTTAAACAACATAACGAACGAGTTTTACGTCAACATAAACAAAGATAAACCGGTGTTTTCGAACAATTTAGAGTTTAACCACGACCACTACCTCTTCCACCACCGCGACCTCCACGAGCACTACTACTACCACCTCGAGCTTTTTTGACCGGTGGTGCTTCTTGTGTAGCCTCACCACCGCGACCATTAGCACCGCTTGTTGTGGCTTCATTCCCCCTTGTATTGCACTTTGGCCTCTCCGGTGATGCTTGAGCTTGTCCAAACAGATCACCTCATCTAGTATTCTCCAGGTTCAACAATTGTTCAAGAGCTTTGTAAAAAATCCTTTTAGTCCTGTTATTATCAAATCCTTTCGCAATCTCTGACTGGAACTTCTTGATCATTTTTCCGACTCGAAGTCTCTGTTTTGATTCATACGACATACACTAAGTACATATATATAATGATTAAAGTTAATAGCACACAAGCGAATACTTACATTAAATCGACGATTTTGCTTCTGGAAAGCAATATCTCAATTATGCATTAGTATTTCAGCTGCAAGTTTTCCCCACAATGCACTCAAAATCTATCAACAATAGTGCAAAATACACCGTAGTGAAGTATCAGCATTAGTCCTACAAGTCTGGATCTGAGTCGTGTGAATATGACCTATTACAAACACTTTAGTAGAATTGTACAAAAACAAAAAAATGTTTGATTTTAGTAGCCAAGCGAACAAGTCACCTAACTAAAATATCTCTAAGTGCAAGGTTATGAGCCGAATCAATATTCGATTTAAGCAATCGGACATCTGACCTGGCCGAGTCAGACGCTGAGTTAGATTCAGAATCGAGCCACCAAAAGTCATCCAAGACTAGTATACCTTAATGGATGTGGGAGTTTAGGGTTGCTCATTTTAAAAGAAATAACTAGTTATGTGGCAAGAGTACATTTGATCCGGCTAATGAAATAGTACTCACAAAATTATATGTTATGGATGGCGGTTTGGCGACATTTCTTACGGGTGATTTAACTTTTTACATACATGCATATATATACTTTGCAAGGCAGTGTCAAATATTTGTAATCCAAGTAAAGTATAATTTTACTAGAATTTTATAAACTTTATGACATAACCATATCTTACCCCAATTTATAAGGGATGTCTAGTCATAATTAACATAACTAAAATCAGATTAGATAGTTGCTCCATTATCACCGTCATCACCTCCATTATCACCACCACCGTCTCCAATTCCACCACAACCACTTTCATTATCACCACCACCACCTTCAATTCCACCATCACCATCACCACTTCCATTATCAACACCACCGAATTCATTATCACCACCACCAGTACCTCCAATTCCACCACCACCATCATCGCCTCCATTATCACCACCACCGCCTCCAATTCCACCATCGATAGTAAGATTTATCAAAATCACTTAAATAAAGGGCGTAAAAGTCAAAAATAATAAGGTATACTTCAAAATTCGGATTTTGAAACTTGGTTTGTTGATTAATTAACTGACATTACAAAGATGGTTGGTCAAACATAATCGAATGATGCTCCAATGAGGAGCTTAGTTCACTAAAAACACTATGATTCGTATAATGAATACTCAATCTTTTCAAGTTACAGAGAAAAAATCGTCAAGATTTCGTCTCATAATCATGACGATTGTTCTTGACCCTTTTGGTTATAGAGAAAAAATTCATTTTTTTTTTTTTACAGAGAAAAAATTGTTAAGGTTTTACTTAAAACTTTGACGATTTTTTGTTACAGAAAAAAGGTCGCCAAGCCTTGGCGATTTATTTTCTGTAATTTTCATATTTTTTTCTTTGTTTAAATCCTTGTATATCTCTGGTAAAAAATCATGAAAAATCATCATAATCGATGGTTATAACCATGACGACTTTTCAACTATCAAGAACAATTGTCAATTTTTTTTATCATCTCCCGTAACGATTTTCTTTGATCATCAAAGTTTTTGACCCTCAACCGTGACGATTCTGGGTTAATTTGAAGTTTATGTTTCATTGATTCACTAATTTTTTTTTGTATTTTTCAAATATTGGATAGCTTGGATATCTAGTAGTGATTAAATCGTTAGTAGGAATGAAGATCATGTGGTTAGTGAGATCTTCCGTTGAAGATGACCATGATTGTTGCGAAGAATTATTAATGATCGAAAATTGATGAAGATGATCATGAATGTTGATGATGGAGATAGAGACTTGATGAAGACAATGGTTATGAATTAATGAAGGTGGTGATGGTGATAATGAAGGTGGTGGTGGTGGTGGCGGCAGCGGTGGTGGAATTAGAGGTGGCGGTGGTGATAATGAAGGTGGTGGTGGTGATAATTGTTAACTATCTGATCTGATTGTAATTTGACTAATTAATAATCTAACATTTTTTATAATCAATAATCTAATTTGCTAATCCTGATTACAATCTCTAATCCTAATTATTGGATATAGAGTTTTTGAGATTACTTCACTCTAACACTATTTCGGCCTTTAGTTCTTGTCCCCTTTGAATTTCGCCTCGCCCCCAAAATAGCAAGGTAAGAAATTGGAGCTTAATTACCAAAAATTGTCGGATATGGGATACAAGCACTTACCTTTTTGAATGATTCATTCACCAAAACAGTATGCAGAGGACCTAATTTGGCATGTAAGTGTAATGGTTCATTTATATGATAGTCTTGATCAAGGTTATCTTATAAATGAGTAGCATCTCCTTCAGTATATCAACTCATCCGTATTCTGAATTTGTTTAAAAATAAATATGGATTTCAAAAGAGAAAAAGATGAATGAGTTCTACGATCAAAAAGAAAACGTTGAGATATTGAAGGAAACTAGAATGTTTTTTATCCCAACATGTTATCAAGATAATAATCAAATCAAACATATATAACTTATCGTATTTATTTAAATAAGAAAAGAGTGAAGCAATGAAGGATAAAGAATTTAAGAATAAATTCTCTCTCTCTCTCGTTATTGCTTGAATTTTAAAAGTAATATAGCACATAAGACTAAAAAGCCCAAAACCATAATATTATTTATATAGACAAAACTTGCAAGTATTCATTTTCTTTTTTGTTTAATTTTTTATATTACCTACATTTCAGATGGTATATTTTTTTCTATATGCACCCTAATATTACAAACATAAAATTCTCGTACGGTCGAGAGCTAGCAGCTTTGGTCAACTCATTTCTTCTTAAATAATCAGTGAGGAGTCTCCAGAGATATTGTAATACCAGTACTGAAGGGAGAAATAAAGGAGGGACATGAAATTGGCAGCAACAAGAATATGATGGTAGTATAAACCATTTCTACAGCTTACTAGGGTGGTGGATAGCGGAAAAATTTACTATTAGTATGTCCATTCTATGATTTTTTTGTGCCAAATGTTACTTTTGCATAATTTTCCCGGTGATCCATGAATATATTGACTGAAATAAGAAAAAATACTTCTCATTTTCATGATTCTTCAAACCTTTATATTGGGGTATTTAATGAACCTTGCTTGCATTCTGATGATAAGGACACAGAGTTTGTAAATAATTTGGACCACGACTAATTCACAACTGTAGCATTTCCTGCTATATACATATATATTCATAGGGCATAGCTATGATTTTTATTCACTTGTACTGTGGATTTCGTTTTAGATAAAATGGATTTTTATAAGAGGAGAAATTGAGTTCTGCATACAACAAAAAGACATTGAGATATTGGAGGAAACTAGATGAAGAACTAAAACACAATTTTTAAATTAGATTCATAATAAAACCAAGAACATGAATGATTCAACGGGCTGTCGGGACCCTACAGGCCCTACCACATAGTACCGATATTCCCAACTTAATTACTTTTGGGTCGGGTGTGGGATTTTTATCTTAAAAGGCCTCGGTAATATGTTAGGAGATTCCACAACTTATTAGGCACCACCTAGAACCTCCCATATTCTATGTGGAACTAACCCTCATGGCCTTGGTCGAGCCCATCTTTAACAATCTCCACATTGGCGAGATCCAGAGCCATCTCACCAACCAACCATCGTCGTACGATGAGTCTATCGTACACGATCACCATCCGTTGTTACTACTATCGAACATGGTTACAGTCATTATGCGCCCTTGAACCTTGGATGCCCCTTCGAGCTTTGCTTACAGTAATTATGCGCCCTTGAACCTTGGATACCCCTTCGAGCTTTGCTCCACCATAGTTAGATGGTGTTAGGTCTAACTCCTCCATGAGCCTTAAATCCTTGGCTTCCCTTGTTCCATGAGCTTTGCTCCGCCTGCTCCGCCTTAGTTAGATGGGATCAGGTCTAACTCCATCAACGAGCTCCACCTTAGTAGCCCTAGCTCTGATACCAATTGAAGGATCCAACGGACTGTCGGGCCCCCAACCACATTTGGATACCCCTTCGAGCTTTGCTCCACCATAGTTAGATGGTGTCAGGTCTAACTCCTCCATGAGCCTTAACTCCTTGGCTTCCCTTGTTTCATGAGCTTTGCTCCGCCTGCTCCGCCTTAGTTAGATGGGATCAGGTCTAACTCCATCAACGAGCTCCACCTTAGTAGCCCTAGCTCTGATACCAATTGAAGTATCCAACGGACTGTCGGGCCCCCCAACCACAATTGGATACCCCTTCGAGCTTTGCTCCACCATAGTTAGATGGTGTCAGGTCTAACTCCTACATGAGCCTTAACTCCTTGGCTTCCCTTGTTCCATGAGCTTTGCTCCGCCTGAGTTAGATGAGATCAGGTCTAACTCGATCAACGAGCCCTAGCTCCACCTTAGTAGCCCTAGCTCTGATACCAATTGAAGGATCCAACGGACTGTCGGGCCCCCCAACCACATCATACCGATATTGTCCCCAACTTAACCACCTTTGGATCGGGTGTGGGGTTTTTATCTTAAAAGGCCTCGGTACTATGTTGGGAGATTCCACAACTTATTAGGCACCACCTAGAACCTCCCATATTCTATGTGGGACTAACCCTCATGGCTTTGGTCGAGCCAATCCTTAACAGAATTTTTAAAACCCTTCAAGAAAAAATCATTTTCAAAATAAATAAATAAAACCAAGAACTGATTCTAGTTGTTTATCTTAACAACATTACTGCTTTATTAGACGAGTATACACATTCAAGTTGTTCATCTGGTCACAATGCATATGCCAATTGAGTATTCGCCAATGGATTTGTGAAGTTTTATAAAACTTTTGATCAATGGGTACTACATATTTTACTTCGAAATCTCCCTCATGTTTTACTGGAGCTGACTTGGTATTCTTCTCTATCTTTTGTGTGTGGCTGGAATACACGTTAGCTTGTTTGATTTACACCATACACTCTAATAGCCTGCACAGTACATAAAGATGCTTAGGCTTAGACTTTTCTTGGCTTATGGTTATGGATGGATAGTTTTTATGCGGTCATTTAACAAATTCTTTTGGCAAGCCTAACGTAAAAATCTTTCACTCGAAAAAAATGTAAAAATTTACACCAATTATTGTGGACATGCATTAGAAGAAGCAGTTCATCAAAAATGTTTATATGGATCTCATTCAAGTTTGACCCATCTGTTTATATGCTATTCAGTTTGATTTTGGGCTCATGTATTCTTTATGGGCTTATGGTGTTTTAGAAATGAACAAATATCGTATCGGGTTGTTTGGAGGGATTGTTTTTTTCAAATCACCTAAAGAGTATGCCCCGTCAGGAACCTGATTTTACATGTAATTGTTATGAATCATGTTTATCTATAAGACAGAGGTCGAAACCTTTTCTGTTACATATTTATTGAGAACTTATATGCACATGGGTTTGTTAATTCTAAAGCATATATTCGTAGAAACATGGAAAGAGCGAGTCTCAGTATTTGCGAAACAAAATCGAAAAAAAGAATCATTGAGATGTTGAAGGAAACTCTAAAATGAATTAAGAAGAGAATTTTAGGTATGACGAGGTTTTTTGGTTATGAGTATTCAGAAGTCTTGTTATATTATAATGTTTTCTCCTAGGTTTTTATATAAGCCGGTTTATTTGTTAAATCTACTCTGGATTCACCAGGCGTCAATGTAGTCTATATGACAATGCCGAAATGAAATAGACCATCAGGTTGACTTTCGAGGTAATTCTCATATGCTTTCCATGGATATGATTGCCAACAAATGGGTTTTCTTTAGTTTGCCCGGCTAAATTTGGTCTCATAATAATAAATTAAAATAGAAATGTTTTGAAGTAAAATCATAAAACCCCTTATAAAAAATTATTGTTTTACTCTTTCTCCATTAGTTGCTAATTAGTTGTTTAAATGCTAAACAAAATTAACTAGATTTAATTAATTTGGTTTAAATCATAACTAGACAAACATGAAAACAAGAAAAAGAAAATTGGAAAAACGAAGAACATAAACAATAATCGGTGGACCGATTGTTGTATTGGGTTTTTGAATGATGAAGAACTTGAACAACAGTCGGTGGATGTTTAGCTCATCTACCGATTGTTGTTTTGGGTTTTTGAATCACGAAGAAAATTGAACAACAATCGGCGGAAGTTGAGCTCAACATCCACCGATTTTTCTGTTTTAGGATTTTAATTGACAGTTAGAAATCTGATATGGGGTGTAAAGAGGGTGTGAGTTAAAGAAAATTCAAACAAAAATAAAAATCGAGGGGTGGCCACTGAGTGAGCGTCTACTTTTGGGCGTACACTCAATGACCGCTGGCGCTTACTGAAAGGCCGCAGGGTGCGGCTTGCTGAAAGGCCGCAGTGTCCGCCCAGTTAAAACGACATTAAACTTGCAACACATCTGTTGGAGGTTTTGTGTTGTCTCAAAGCATTTACAGATATTGTAGGTCTTTTTACCTACTATTCATGCAAAAAAATGCACCATAGTGCTTGCTCTTACATTAGACAAAATAAAATATCCAAATATACTAGACTTATACAACAAATGTTTGATTCTAGTCAATTCAAACAAGTCTAACTGTCTAAGATATCCCCAAGTGCAAAGTTTTGATCAGCTGAATCAGTTTTCGTGTTGAACATGAAAATAAACAGACAATCTGTCGACTGATTTGTTCGAACCAGACGCTAAGTATGATTCACAATTGGAACCACCAAAAATCAAAGACTAGTACCTTAGTGGTACTCTTTAAGAGTTTTTGGATTCAAAAACAAGTAACTAGTTGTAGCACTGAGTAAATTACACCCAGATTATGCAATAGTATTTACGCAATTATTATTGATGGCAGTTTGGCGACATTTCTTACTGTTGATTTTTACATGCATATTATGCAAGCAAGTGCAATTTTACTGGAGTTCTAGCGTATTTTAGAAGGGAGTAAGAAATTGGAGCTTAATTACCAAAATTGCCGAATACAATAGCACTTATCTTTTTGAATGATTCATTCACCAAAATAGTATGTGTAGCACCTAAGTTGACATGTAAGTGTAATGAATCGTTCATTTATATGATAGTATGTGTAGCACCTAAGTCTACAATATCATTGAGTCGTCTGTATCCAGGATTTGGAAAGAGAAAAAGGTTGAGTTCTACATCTACAATCAACAAGAAAACCTTGAGATATTGGAGGAAGCTAAATATTTTTGTAACAATCTTGTAACTATGATCAACATCAAATCAAACATACGCAACTGAAGAACACAGTGAAGCACTCAAGTCTAACTAAGGAAACGAAGTACTGATTCCAAATATGCTTTCTCTGGTCATTTGTTAGATTTAAAAATTAATAGACCACTAAAGACTAAGAAGATACTTATCTTCGAAGCTGTAATGCAATTTGATGAGGGACACATTACCATTTACAGTTCTTTCATTTTTTTTTCATTTCTTTTTCAATTCGGATCATACATTATTTTTTTATAACACCCTTATATGACAAACATGAAATTCCGTCGGTAGCTAGGGGCACTTTTCACCTCATTCCTTCCCATGATATCTTAAGTAATCAGTGAATCTGCAAAAATATTGTAATACCAGTGCTGGTGGGAGAAATAAAGGAGGGGCCCGAAATTTACAGCAAAACAAGAATATGATCCTAATATAGACCATTTGCATAACTTACTAGGGTGGTGGATAGCAGAAGAAATTACTACCCATTTTCATATGAATGTAGAAATTTCCAATTAGTATATCCATTCTATGATTTTTCTGCCCAATTTTCCTGTGCTTAGGGAAAACTATTTTGATGTCGCAGTGCGACATCAAAATCGCGTTCTTCGGATGCTGTAAATTTGAAAGAGCGTTTTCAACCTCCCTAGTGTTGTCTGGAGAGGTTATTGGTGTGGTAGGAATCCTACCGCGCGTCTAGTCATGGGTTCACGGCAGTTTTGTCAGATTTTTCAGTTGATCCGGGGATGTATCTGCCTCCTCATTGTGGCATACTCTTGTATTCGAGGATCAAGATTATTGCTCCAACACAAATGGGCACCAACAATATTTCTACTCATCATGAACAAGATGTCTCGAAAAGACCGTATTAAGACTGTCACATATGAAACATATGAAACACAAATTATTAAGTTGTAGTCAACTAGAAACATATGAAAAACAGTTTGTTTCCTCGATATACCAACAGAAAGAAAGAAGACGAGAAATTTTATAAATTTGTCTCACCACTGAATATAAGCAGCATCGCATGGCAGCTCCAAAATAGCCGCACATTGAAAAACTTTTTCGATGTCGAACAACATCCTCTACTCACCCCTAATACATGAAAATACTGAAGTTTACATGAAAAGATGCATATTATTTAAGGAAATGACACCATCCATTTACCGTTGGAGCAATTAAACTAAGCGAATTAGTCTTTTCTTTTAGGTGCGAATGTATAATGGTGCTAATCTGTTGGGTGCTTCACAAGGTCTGGTGATTAAATCCTCTTGATTCTTGAAAACGCAAACAAGTCAGAGAAATAGGTACTCTGAGTTCCATTGTTAAGCTGATTTGCACGGGCCTGAGGATTCAAGAGTTCAATTCCTTG
>JAJJMA010164573.1:0-17733 GCA_023529015.1 Papaver nudicaule | reverse complement strand
TGTGAGAATATGCGTGCATGTCCAGGCTATTGATTGAGAATCTTTACGTGAAACCTAAAAGATTTCATCCAATAGGAAAGTTTTTTTTTTTTTTTTAGAAATAATAACAAAGAATATGATCTTTTCATTAAATCCCATACGATCAAGAAATTAAGATTGAGGAATATATATTTTGCTCTTTTTTGCATTTCTTTTTCTAATCGGAAATTTTGCTCGGTGAAAACCCAAGGTGTTCAAGCTATCAAAGAACTGCAGCTCCAAATTAAGAGGTATGGTAATTCTTTTTGGCTCAACTCCTCATCTTGGAATGTGAGATTATTTGTTTGTTTCCCTTTGCATGATTGCATCCTATATCGTCATATCTAGTTCAGGGGCCAAATTCTTATAACAAGCACTTTGTCGATTAAAGAAACTGGGGTCGACGATTTTTTAATAGTTTTAGTTTGATTTTGGGAATTTTGATAACCCTTCACAAAATAAATACACCCGACGTATGAAAATTTTGTTAAAGTGCCCTCACAGTTTGGTTTCCGTTGAAAATCAAAAAAGTCAAAATCAGTTTGACAAGTTAAAATGGGTTGTAAAATTACATTGAACCTCGTAATCTTCGAACCGTTGGTATTGTTCCCCGATGACTTTGCTACTATATTATAGTCATATCACCTATATTGTGTCATAGTTGGATTCTACCCATCCAAGTATGTTCAACCTTCATTTTTGTACTTTTTTTCTTTCTAAATTTATATATTTCGCTCTCTAACCTCAATTCACTAGATATTTCACAGGATATTTCTATCCACGTCAAATTGCAACCTGAGGTTGGTCTCTTTAGTCACGTTGCAAGATTATAATTATTATGTGATTATGTTGTGGGAGGTAGTTTTTAAGTATAATATAAAACAAATATGCGCGGTTTTCAAACCTAGGATCTAGTGCTTCTTAGAGTAGCTTAATAAATTGTAGTATTACTTCTGTAAAATAACGCTTGTTAAAATGGTAATCTCTCTGAAATAATAAATCTGTTGGTCCCAATTACGCATGCGCATCTTCTCTATAAAATAATAAATTTTCTTGTTCTTAATATTATTACTTTAAAGAATATTGTATGTACTTTTGTAGATATGTGTTTTTTTGATTCATAAATGGTACTTGTTGTGTTGCTAACACAAGTCTCTCATAGGAGTTTGATTCGCCAAAATGGAGGTACCAGAAGTTTTGCCTTTTGATCGTAACAACGAGTTAAAAGCTTTCGATGACATGAAAGCTGGTGTTAAAGGACTTGTTGATACTAGAATTGAAAAGATTCCTCAGATGTTTATTCGTACACTTGATGAGTTAGCAAAGGATTTACCCGTACATGCTGAGGGTATTGAGATTCCTATGATAGATATGGGTTGCATGGACCACCGACGTAAGGATATTATCGATGAAATTAGGCATGCATCAAAGACATGGGGTTTTTTCCAATTGTCAAATCATGGAATCCCTCTAACCGTGACCAAAGAAATGATAGAAGGTGTTCATAAGTTTCATGAACAAGATATGGAGACGAAGAAACAGTTCTACACGAAAGACCCCAGTTCTAAAGTGAATTGTAACGTCATTATTGACCTTTACAATGGAAAATCCGCTGATTGGAGGGATACCTTTCGGTGTCAATTTTAAAGTCCCGACCCTATCAATCCCCAAGAATTGCCGGACACTTGCAGGGATATAATACTTGAGTACGGGAAGCGTATCATCAGTCTAGGAGATACTCTTACTGAATTATTTTCGGAGGCTCTTGGGATAAGCAAGGACCATCTCAAAGGCATGGACTGTAACCAATGTTTGACAATCAACGGTAATTATTATCCAGCGTGTCCTGAACCTGAACTAACCTTAGGTACAAAGAACCATGCAGACCCAGTTTTCTTTACCATTCTTCTTCAAGATCATATTGGTGGACTGCAAGTTCTTCATCAAAGTTCATGGATTAATGTAAAGCCTATCCCTGGTGCTTTAATAGTAAACATTGGTGATTTCCTACAGGTAATATTTTTTTTTCGCAGCATAATTTACACATAATTTACAGGCATTGTAAAGTTCAAGTTGAAACAAATCATATGAAATTATCAATAACAAATAATTCTTCCTTTTGAACAGCTTATCAGTAATGACAAGTTTAAAAGCGTGGAGCATCGCGTTCTTGCTAATCGCGTCGGACCAAGGGTATCAGTTCCATGTTTTTTCAAACCAAACAGCACAAAGTTGTATGGTCCTATAAAGGAGTTGTTCTCTGAAGAAAATCCGCGTGTGTACAAAGATGCTACATATAAAGAGTATTACGAGCATTTCCTTTCTGTTGGGCTTGGTGGTGAATCTGCCTTAAACTATTTCAAAGTGTGAAGCTACGAGTTAATTAAATTGTTATCTATATAGTTTGAACAAGATTTAGTAGTTAAACATTCAAGTGTAGTGTGAAGATATTTTGTTCTAATTAGCAAAGGAATTTGAATTAGAATCTAATTTGGTTTGATGAAATTTGTCGTATATGTCTAGTCTATCAAGATTCAAATAACAAAAAAAAAACAAAAGAAACAAATTCTGAAAATTCTCAATCCAGGGGAGAGTAAAATGAAATTTGCCCATGCCCACTTTATTCAGAACAACATGGCAGTTATATGGGGTACTAATTTACTTGGGGTATACCAATTCAATGGTGAGAGCGTAATTGTAATTTATGCAAATAAAATTGAATTAGCAGCGGTAGTGGCACCGAGCAATTCTTTTTTGAAAGGTAGGTCATTTATTCATATAAGTAATTCTGTTACATGTAGTATAGGTGCAAAAGAACAAAATATAACGATTAACATCACAAACTTTAACCTAGAATTGCAAGACGACCGACCTACACATAGTTGAACCCCATACAACATTGTGTAGAAGCAGACCGTATCAAGAACATAGGGATCAAACTAAGACATTGAGACACTCTCCAAAGAACAAACGAAACCAACCAAACACCACGAGAAGCAGTGGTGCGAAGACTGTGAGGTCCTCTAAACAAACATCCCAGATAAGAAACCCAGAAGCATAACAACAACACAAAACAACCAACTTGAAACCCACCAAATCAAAGTGTCACCAATATCCTCGAAGAACTTTGCGCATGAAAGTCTGGTCGAAGAAGAATCTCAGGTTGTACTACAAAGAGAAGAGTGGGTAACCACTCCTTTAGAACTATCAGAACCGGATTCAGTTCTGATAGTCCTCATCTGACGCGATCATTCCTGCCGCGAGTGTCGGTTGTCGCCAGACACTCGCATTCCTGAAAATAGAACATTTACTGCCACTTCCTCTTCCTCCTCCTGATGAGGTGTCAAACTCAACAAAAAGAATAAGATTTTTCCCAACTAAAACTAATAAATAATATAGTGGTAGTAGGATCGTTCCACGGGAGCTGTGTAATCAATTTGTTATCCGTATTAGAAAAAAAAATACTTCGTTGTTACCAAACGTTGACTCCATCAATACACTCGTTTATCTCTTGTTAGAACCAATTCATCACCAACCATAGAATAACAATAAGCTCTGCTATCCCCAAAATTCCTTGTGTCACCGGATACAGAAGCGCTCGACTACCGGATTCTATTTATCTGAGCCACCATGAATAAGTTCTCATAATGTAACTCAATTGAATGCTTTGCAATTTGTGAATTAGGTTGATCATAGGCACATGCTCACAAGTTCGGCATGTTAACCTAGGGTTGTAATCTACACATCAAAATCTACAAAATCCCTTTGCGACGTTAATGCTCTGCTACTTTTGATTAGATCTCCCTAACAATTACGGATTAGGTCTCTCAAATCTAGGTTTAGTATTGTAGACAAGTCATGCAATTGACCACTTGAACAACTTGAAAACAATCCATGGTCATAATAACGGTAGAAGACAAGCGATAAATAATTAAAACTTGATTAGACTTGCATAATTAATTGAGCTTCACGATTGGAACTTTGATATCATCCTTAATCACAAAGTTAAAATTACAAGAAGATGGAAAAGAAATAAGTTCCCCCCAAAGGGGGAAACCGGTGTGTAAAGATGTGTAAAATTGTTTCTAAGCTCCCCTATATATAGGCTTCAAGTGTATAAGAGCCCTTGTTTGAATCCCGTTTGAACTCAACCAAATACCAAAAATAAGGAAATTCGCGTCGGGTTGCCCCTTAAGGTAATAAACAAGACACCCTGTAGCAGTTCCCATTTTTAGCCTATTTTCTGATTTTTTTTCTTTTACTCGACCGTTTTGCTCATAACTTCTTCGTCCGATCTCGGATTGACTTGATTGTTTCCCCATTGGCTTCATATTTCAATTTTCTTCAAGATAGAGCTAAGAAAATATGCATTTGAATGAGTAGAACTTGGTCTTTGGTCTTTCTTCTCTTTAGCTCTTTGCTCCTTAATGATTTCTTCTCCTTTTCTTGATTCAGCTCCATTATTCCCATAAAATATAAAAATAACTAATAGTATATAAATTCACCTGAAAACTTGCAAAGAAAGCATAATTGATTGATGCTTAGAGAGGTGTTTTACACGCCTATCACCTCTAGTGATAGAACTTCCAAAGTCAATCTCCAACTAAGCTTGTATGAATCCGAGTTCGATGCAAATGGTTTCTTTGATCTCAATTTCCTTGTACTTGGTGTAGGTGCTTTATAACCACTATGGATCGAAGGATTGGAAATGCTTACCTGAGTTCTCTCCTGTAAATGCATTAGTTTCTGTTTTTTAATTTGTGGTAATGTTGCTACAAACTTCGGAGTAGTGACATCTTTTGTCGCATCAACGTTACTTTAACTTCTTGGCCTGCCTCTTCTGGTATATATTTTGATGACTGGAGGTTCATTTCCAGTATGTTGGGAAACTGTAATTGGAGGTGTAACTGGAACAATAGGAGAAGGCATGATGTGACTGTCATCCTTGCATTGTTGATCCTCATCTGTTTGAATCCAGGAAGGCACGACGTGGTCGACTGGAGCTTTAGTTTTCCGAATTCTCTTTTCTTTCTTATGTGTGCCGGTGAATGTAACTTCCGGAATTCCGTTATCCAAGGATACCTACAGGGGTAGTGTTAGCATCCAGAATTTTAAAACATCAATGTCTTCATCATAGTAAATGATGAAGTGTCATAGTAGTGCACACTCAGCAGATGGGATAGGCAGGACATGTTTCTCTCAAAGAACAGAATCCCTAATATCATCTCATAAATTAGGGCCTCTGTAATCCCTTGATTCTCACGATTGTATGCGAGTTCTCCCTTCTTCATTTAACAACGTTGAAATTCCGGTAGAAGAATTCCCAAAAACAAAACGAAAAACTCCCTGGAAATTTGCATCAACGAAAAACTCTCTGGAAATTTGCATCATGAAGGTTAAAACGATTAAGAATATTGTTGTCTTGTTGCCGATTGGAATTCCAATCTGTTGCAGAAAGAAAGGAAGCCCAAATCCTCGATTTGACGAGATGTTCCTTTTGTTCATCTTGGATTTTGAATTGTGATAATTTACTAAATCCCCAAGAGGAAGAATCCCCATGAGTTTTTAACAAACCCAAATGAAAATTGATATCCAACCATATGTGAAAGGACTTGGATGGTTAATTTATCGACACCAATTTGAACTGTTGAGAAATATGTAGTCGATTGAAGCTTGAGTCTGAATTTTTCTTAGTAAATAACTGTAGATGGTGAAAAATGGGAGAGGGACAAAATCGTAAAACTCTTATCTAACTACGCCTTACCTAGAGGCAATCGCCTATTCAGGCACATCTCTATAGCTCAGAATGCAATCTATTCTACGAGCTGAATGTACTCTTTATGAGTTCTCTCTTATAACTCCCGGTGGAGAGGATGATATCATAGTGCAGTACCGATAACCCCACAAACACGTAAACCCATTAATTTACTTCATGTCGACATCGCCTCGAATTCCTCGACATCAGAACTAAATTGCTCACTGGTGCTATGGTGGAGAATTGATAGAGACGCACCCTCTCGGGTTTCCTCCTCGATATTTAAAGACCTCAGGCCCTCGCCTAATCTCGGTCAAGATAGAGACACACCATCTCGGGTTTCCTCTAGTAATACGACTCAACATCTGAGTCTTAATGAAAACCTCAGAAACACCGTAGCTCTAGGCATTGTCCAGAGTTTCCCGAACAATATACGAACAGCTGAAATAACTTAAACGCACCTAAACAGGTCATCACTTTGAGTAACATGCAGTTCAAAGTGCCTAACAGGTCACCTAATACGCCACAGCTAAAGGACAGCGCAGCGTAAAATACTAGGGTCAAGGATCATGACCAACTGTATCACAAGAAGTGATAAAAGATATAGCCTAAACATGGCATAGACACGAAACTCATTCAGCCTGAAGGCATAGACCCTGGCCAGGAAGGAAAGGACCACGCTATCCATAGCACCAAACCTTTGCCAAAGGTCAGGGTCGTCCTCGCATCCATGGCGCCATGCCATCTACATCCCATGGCGCCATGCCATCCTCCTGTGGCGCTATACTCAGCGCCTGCGTCTCATGGCTCCATGCCATCCTCCATGGCGCCATGCCATCCTCATGTGGCGCTATACTCAGCGTCTGCGTCCCATGGCGCCATGCCATGCTCCATGGCGCCATGCCCTCCTCATATGGCGCTATACTCAGCGCCTGCGTCCCATGGCGCATGCCATCCTCCATGGCGCCATGCCATCCTCCTATGGCACTATACTCAGCGCATGTGTCCCATGGCGCCATGCCTAACTCCTGCGTCCATGGCACTGTGTCTACTTGCATCTCATGATGATTAACCTATTGTCTGCATCCCATGGCGCCATACCTAAGCCATCATGCTATCACGATATCTAAGACCTTGGCAGGGCCATAACACCACCCTCAAGGTCGCAAGTTACATCCACACACATCCATAACAATGCAACATTGCCATGACTCAAAGGTGTGTAGCATAACATCTACCAATCTACACGAGATATCAAAACATCACACGGGGGGATAACTTTAGGGGTATTGGTCTGGAGGTCTACGGCAGTTGAAAGAAACTGATAGAGATGATGGACAGTTACGAGAAAGTGGCGTTGAGTGGACATGATCTACACGATCCTAGCAGTTACCGAGAACAACTCATGTCCTCCACTCCCCCACTCTTCCACAACTTCCACCTTCTCTGTCGAGAGATCAGGGTGAGTTCAATACTATAAATAGAGGCTCCCTCTATCTTCCAAGGCATAACATCTTTTCCAGAGCCTCAGAGCAAACATCTGAGCAATCCAACACACTTCTAGCCTTGGAGATCTCCAGTCACCCTCACGACGGAGATCTTGAACTCTTACACCCAGAAACACACATCCTCAAGCTGATCTCAAGTTTCTTCCACTGTTTCCCTCCCTAGACCAACCTCATCCTCTCTGTGACCGAAGCAAGACGTGAACGGCCATTGACTTGGTTTAGGCTCGTCTTGTTCGATTTTGATCTCGAGCACTACAAAAGTACCCAGAGACGGTACATATGTTTTGTCAGGTAAAAACATTTGGCGACCACAGTGGGAGATCAATCTCTCGGTTTCAGAAGATTTTCTTTAAAAATGGTTGAACTAGGGACAGGGTCAGACTACAAAAAATCTCAACTCTACATTGAAGTCGTTCCAACTTCCAGCGCAACACCTTCCAATCCACCCACACTCAACGTCGTGCCCAACATCTAGACCACCCACGATGCTTCCCCTGTAACACCTAATGTCTCAGCAACCCCTGTCACGCCCATTGTTATGCCTAGTCCAACTCTCCTGGCGTTGCCTCGGTGAACCCTGTTGTTCCAGCAACTCCTGCTGTCCCGACAACTCCTGCAGATCCAGACCCAGTTAGCACGCCTCGTAGTAACCCCTCCTCTTCGATAAGGATCAATGCTACCACCCTAAAGGAAGAAGAAGTGACAAGGATGCCAACCTTGGAGGAACTAGTCAAGTGTCGAGACGGTCTTCCGGAAAGACGGATCAAGACCCAAGTTGAAGTCTTGGCTCAACTCGAAACTCTAACCGCGAAACCCTCACCAGATTCACAAGCCAAAGGAACTCCCAGAACTGCTATTAGTACGAACACCATTGCGATCTACGTCTGGAATGCTGATATAATCCCTACTCAAGTAGAGCCTCAACACGAAGAGAGCCACAACTCGGATACGTCGCTAAAAGACAAAGATTTGGATAGACTACTCCAAAGCCCAGAGGAGGAGACGACGCTACCTGTTCACCAGCACCGACAACCAAACTCACACAAAGTGTAGAGGATCCCTCTCGAGGGGAGCATCAACACCACCAAGTGCTGAGACTCAGAAAATTCCCGGAGCCCCCCACTGGCAGAGCCTGCACTTAGTACAACAACCTTTCCCCGCATTGGTACGTGGAGCGAGATGATAAATGTGTCATACCGCAAGTACTTTTCGTATCAGAATAGGATCCAAGCTTTCGACTAACATTGGTGGAGCTCTCCGAAGTGATTCTTGTCTACTGATCCCTCCATGAGACTGCAAAAAATCTGCCTCGTCTGCACCAGCGCTACCGGAGAGAGCCAAACCCTTAAGAAGCGAAGAGGCTTGTGATACCAACGACAACGACAACCTGATCATCAAACAGTACAACAACAACTTACCATCCGTGAGTGCCATCAGCGAAGGGAGTAAGAGGAAGAGTCCAGCTACAAAGGTGACACACCCAAAGCGTACAACTTCAAGCTCACCTTGAAAACTCCAGGTGACAACATGGTTCGAAACAGATCACAACAAAGACGCTTGACCAGAGATACTCAGGCGTGTATATACAACACAGGCTACGGCGCCACGAGTCATGGCACCACAAGTCACGGCGCCTCGAGTCAAGACGTTGCGAGTCACGGAACCGCAAATCATTGCGCCACAAGTCACGGCGCTGCAACTACCAGAAAGAGGTAAACCAAGCTTGTAGTACCCAGCACAGCAAAGGATTTATCAACAAACACTAAAGAGAAGGACAACCCCAGGATCACTAAGAGAATGACGACGAGACATAGGGACTTCCAGAGTCACCACTGCAGCCATCCAGGAACTCCAGGGACTCTCAAGACAACCTGAAAAGAAGCGTGACCAATAATCCAACTCTCCTACTCGATCGAGAGAAGACCCCTGGAGAATCAAGAAGCGGAGACGCATCTCTATCTCGTCCATACTAACCTCCCTATCCAAAAGACCCCTCTCCCATAGGATTCTCCTCACTGGAAGAAGTTCAGACTTCAAACTTTTGAAGCCGCAAGACGATCGACGACAACCGTCCCTGTCTTGCTAGAGAAATATCCAAGCAGTAAGGATTCAGGAGACGCGTTAGCAAGTCAGATAACAGGGTATCGATACAATATGACTCGAAGAGTCCTGGACAAGAACGTGACTAGCACAAGATGTAGATCTACAAAAACAACCGCGAGGAGTACGAGGACCGAAGCCTATACCGGATTACCCCGACTCGATGATTCTCAGCGACTAAAGAGGACGCTCTGCCTACTCGAGCCTTTACCACCTCCGAAAGTCCAATAAGCGAGAATGTTGAAGGGGGCTGGCGAGCAACATGTTTTTGTTTTTGCTCGAGGGAAGTTGAGCCCAGCGAAAGACGTCGATAAGATAGCATAGAACATGGCTGGGGACTCCTCACCACAGTCGTTATTCACTACACCGAACACCGTTAGGAGTGCTGACTGCCATGACCCAATCAATGGTGAAACTTTCTCAAAGAAAACATATGGTACAACAGACATGCCCCTGTCTCTACCAAAACGCTTCATTATCACGGAAGGACCTGCTCGAGCAGAGACGTCCATGCAGCAGGGGACTATCCGCTACAGATCCTTCGAAGGAAGGAAGATCTAAGAACTCCAATCAACACTAACATCACTACCAACGCCTCTACGGAAACCTGAAGGCCGCCAGGGATTCCTTGTTACAAGAATTTTTCAAAGAAGCATAAATAAGCTTACCACTTCAACAACGAGATCGTGTGCACACCTACCTAAACCTTTGAAGAACCTCCGAACGCCACCGAGTCTTTATCTTTCGATCAAGCTAGCAATATCATGGTTGTAGCGCTCCTCTCAGCTATCACTAGCAACGAGTCTCCAACATCCTTCGGTGGCAACCCAGATCCAAAAAGACGACAGAGTGGAGTGTCCAAGCGCAAGGACTTCAAAAGATGCGCCAATAGATGGAGAATGCGAAAGACTTCCTACGTAATATCTGTTCACTTAAGATTCTACCACAACACGCTAGAAGGAGCAATCATCACTACGAAATCAGAGTCAAAGCTTTTATTTGCAAGTCAAAGCTTTGACTTTAGTTTTGATGTCGAGGAATTCGAGACGATGTCGACATGAAGTAAATTAATGGGTTTACGTATTGGTGGGGTTATCGGTACTGCACTATGATATCATCCTCTCCACCGGGAGTTATAAGAGATAACTCATAAAAAGGACATTCATCTCGTAGAATAGATTGCATTCTGAGCTATAGAGATGTGCTTGAATAGGCGATTGCCTCTAGGTAAGGCGTAGTTAGAGAGGAGTTTTACGATTTTGTCCCTCTCCCATTTTTCACCATCTACATTAAGTCCCCTGGTTAGTGTGGAACAATAATGTTTCATACTAAGCACTCAGATGGTGATAGCAACCCTAGAAGTCTTGGTCTTTTTTTTTTTTTTTTAGCAAAGATGTATAAAGGACTAGGTCTTAGTGTTAATGACCTCGAGAATCGAGAGCAAGCTTCTGCGTAAAAGTTTTTTTTTTTTTAGCATGTACACGTGAGTATGGATGAGGGGATGAGAGGGAGTGGCCATGGCACCATGGGATGTGGCGCGGACATGGCCATGGTGCCTCGAAATCCGCGCCTTTTTTTTTTAAGCATTCGTGGCGCCATAGGTTTCATGGGCCACGACCTTTGTGGCGCCACAAGTTCTTGCGGCGCCGTGACTTTTCTAGAGAAGGGGACACTATGCTTAGTGAGGTCCCCAACGTCATGTATGTGAATACATACATAGGCTAGGTCTTAGCCAAGAAAATAAAAAGAAGGGAGAGGTTTTACCCGTTTTAGCAGAGAACTTTCCCTCATTCTTCTTGTCGTCATCAAGTCCTTGTTTCTCTTTGATCGTCTCCACTTGGCGAGTGGTTATGCAATTAGCTAATTTCCTGAGCAGCGCCTTTGGTGCAAGCTTGGGTGGTGTACTTTCCAGTAAGCAAGATGCGACCATTGGTGTTCGGAGTTGAATCCGTAGTGTTGAGTGAGGTGGAGCACCGATGTTTTACGAAACAATGACCAATCCAGAGGTAACCGGCATCAGTAGTCGGTAGAGAGATACCAGGGGAGTCGATTGTATTCCTTTTCTTGTAGTAGATCTGAACGTCTCATGTTTTGGTGTAGAACATGTGTCGCCCCGTCTTATATATCCTCTTAACGTGTTTATTGTGGGGATCCCATACTCTCTGTATCCCCTTATAGAGATTTCCTCCAAAGCACAATGATTGCGCCAAGTCCCCAGTCGTTGAAGAGGGCGTTGGAGTTAAAATATGTGAACTACTTGATGAAGATGTTTTCCTCGCCGTCTTTACTGAGTAATAAAGCTCTATGAGGTGTGGCGCCATGAGATGTTGAACTAAAGTCAAAGCTTTAATCCCAGGGTGTTTCCAACGACTTTGTCTTTTTTTTCTTTTTCATTTTTTTGCATTTATGCTTCAGTCTTTATCTATGTGGTTTGTTGGTTCTTTAGCAGTAGCACTAGACCATTAACATATTCTCTTCACTTCTTGAGCGTGGCTTTGGCTATTATTCTATGTTCCTTGGTTATTTTTTAAACTTTTTCCTTGCTTGCAGGACAAACATCAAGTAACCGTGGGCAAGCCGCACCCAGTCAAGGTTGGGCTAAGTGGGAATTGAGCTGCAGAGGGATAGGCATGGAAGGGTGCAGGTATTCACTGTTGTACTTTCAGAGGTAATTTACAAGAACTTAGAGTTATAATTAGTCTAAGTTCAGGTGTTGTAACTGGAAATCTGTAGTATCAGAAATCAGTCGTGAGTGGTGATGTTCATGGGTAATTCTACATATGTTAGAGTTAGAATTTCAAATATACTCAGTAGGCATGAATTGTAGTCCACGTTTCCTGAATTCAACAGAAACATAACTTTTCGATTTTAGTTAAGCGATGAAAGAAATACGATCAATAAAAGGTAGATTCTTGGAGTCGTATGCTTAGGGATTTTTATGTCTCTGTGATTGGTTTTTTTGCTGCTGTCATTCTCACTATCTATGTGATTGATTGGTACAGGTAGATGGAAGTTGGTTAATTACTCAATGGACATAAACGATGGCTGGTGAAATAGTAGTTTTGCGAAGAATACAACTACGACGCAAGTAATAGTATTAGTTCTTCCACACTTGCACTTTCAGAGTTAAGAAACTAGAGAAATATATAGGCATAGCTATATTGTTGAAACTTGTTTGAATCTTTTTGAAACATGAAAGTTAACTGGTTGTTCTTGGATATATCTGTGAATAGAAAATGGATGCTTTTTCTTGGAAATTTGTGTGAATGGAAATGAATTCTTGTTGTATTGAAACTGTTACAGGTGGCCTGTAATTTCTGTCTGAACCCAGGTTCCAGTTTGACCGATTTTGACCCAGTTTGACCAATTTTGACATGATAATGACCAATTTTGACTAGGCCAAATGCTCTTGCAACATTTTTTTTTTATTGTGGACCAAAAAAATAGTAACTGAAAATGTATGTTGCAATTTCAAAAACCGGAACCTATGAAACCGGGGCCAGATAATGTCTAGCCGTTCTACTGATTTATGGTTCTATATTCGCAACTGCTGCTACGTGTTTCAAATTTTTTAATTCGCAACTGCTGACACCTGTTGCTAGGACAGTTGCGTCATCATATCCGCAACAGGGCATAAGCCGTTGCTAAAATCTGTAACATGGCCTTTTGAAACTGCCAGCTGCAGTTTCAACCCCGAGTTGCAACATCCACAGGCTGTTGCTTTCTGCTAAATATGGTGTAGGGTTGCCAAACAGTGCCTTAATCGAAACACTATAAAAGGAGACGTACATTCCTCCTTCAATCTTTGTCCTTCTAACATTTCATTTTGTTAGAACACCAACTTAGAGTTCTCGTTGTTAACAAAGTTGAAATTGGAAAGGCTTCCAACTAGACCAAGAAGCCTAGGAGCTATCACATTGATAGTAATCCGACCATATCCATATCTACATAGATCACCTTGTTTATTCTATGTCAATACTCTTCTGATATCATTGACACTCAAGGTGTGTTGTAGAGTTTCCGGAGCTAGACTTTCTATCGACCTGGATTTGTAAGAGAAACGTTGATTTCATATGCCAAACAGATAGACTCCAGAAGTGGAATCAAGTTGTTTATTTGGATTTATTTATATTGCTTGGTTTCTTGATTTTCATCACGAACACCTTTGTATCCATTTAAGGACTTGATAGTCTCTGGAACAAGAACAAGTAGCGTATTGATTAATATTATACACATGAGAGACTTGTTCAAATCAAGTAGTTTATTGATATAAATATAATAGCCTTGATTCGGTAACACAATTGATTTGTGATATATTGGGTTGAATACCATTATTGAATCTACGGCTTTGGTTCCTTACCGTATTGATTCATTGTCTCAGAAGGAAACATAATCATCTGATTGGAAGTCGGGTGGCGATAGTCTTTACGAAGGACTGTGAAGCAACTCTTCAATTGGAGGTTCAAGGGATTACATGTGCGGGATCACTTTTGTGATTAGAGACGCAGGAATACTGAGGGGAAGCATTTGATTGTCGTTAATTGGATTAAGTGCTTTAGCCATTGTGACCGAAGTCTGATAGTAGGCGTGTATGGTGTATTAATTCTTAAGAGTATTCATTTTGGTATGGACGAGGTCCCGGGGTTTTTCCACTGGATTGCAGTTTTCCTCGTTAACAAAATCGTGTGTGGTGTTTTACATTCAGCAAGTTTATTGTTGTTATATTCATTTATCCCAAGTATTTTACAAACTCTTTTACAAGGTGCTACTAAAAGGATTTGGTGGTGTACTCGGTATCGTCGCCTTTTCAGTTGGTATCAGAGTTCGGATCATCCGTGAACGGCTTTACATCCGGTATGAAGATCCAGCACAAGAGTGAAACAGATACAAATCCAGTTTCGGTTGCACCTTCCAAACTGGACAATTTAATTGAATCTGTTCAAGTTAAATTACTCACAGACATATTAGACAAGCAAATCCAAGATAACAAGAACTTGGTTGAAGAAAATGCTAGACTAAAATATAGTCTTGATGACGTAGATGCGAAAATTCTTCATTTTCAGAAAATCTCTAATGAGACAAAACTGAAGTCTAATATGTTGATAAATTATTTTAGGAAAACTGGTGATAAACGTGGAATTTGTTATCTCAGATCTGGAATTCCTAAAAACAATAAAGGAACGAGAAATTGTAAAAACTAGGAAAGCAGTTTCTGTCATTTCTGTAGTCTCCAAGGACACTTTCAACACTCTTGCAATGTTTATCATCAGAAATCACTTGAAGCAAAATCTCTTTTCGAGAAGGCTCAGAAAGTGTATAAAATTCTGAAGGACTTAATGAAAAATACTGTTAAGTCCTCTTGTATTGTGCAAGCTATTAACGATGATAAATGTTTGTTGTCATCTAATAAACTTGGTGAAAGTTGTTTGGGTGCATTTACACTAAAATCTACGTCTTCTCTCCAATGGTTTTTGGACAATGGGTGTAGTCGTCATATGACGAGAGATTTGTCTTGGTTTTCCAAGTAGAAGAATACAAAGGTGGTGCGGTAACCTTTGGTGATGGAAGCAATTGTTCCATAAGCAAAAAGAGTACAATTAAATTACCTGGAATACCTGAAATACATGATGTGGTATATGTTCAAGGGATGAAAGCCAATCTTCTTTCAGTAAGCCAGATTTTTGATAAAGGTCAGAAAGTCATGTTCAATGCTTTCGGTTGTAATATTTTGGACCGTACTGACAGAGTTATATTCCGCGGATTGAGAAGTGCAAACAATTGTTATCTCTTAGATGTTCAATCCAACTCTTGTTGTAACATGACAAATGTTGAATTTACTCACCTTTGGCACGAACGATTTGGTCATATTAATTATAGGATGCTTGGTAAGGTAATTAGCAAAGAGCTTGTCAGAGGTATTCCTAAGATCAAAGCCAAGGTAGAGGGTGTATGTGGTGCTTGTCAAAAAGGTAAACAAAACAAACTACAGCATAAACCATCCAACAATATTGTCACTAAGGCTCCACTAGATCTAATTCACAGATCTTTTTGGACCAATCCAACAAGCAACTATTGGAGGCTGCAAATATGCATTAGTGATGGTGGATGAGTACACCAGATTCACATGGGTGGCATTCTTGGAACATAAGAATGATATACTAGAAGAGTTTAAAATTATTGTGAATCGGATTCAAAATGAACAAGGGAGAGAACTCAAAGCTATCAGAAGCGATAGAGGAACATAATTTAAAGACTCAAATGTTTTTAAATACTGTGATGACCTTGGAATCTCACAGCAATACTATGCACCAATCACACCTCAATCTAATGGTGTTGTTGAAAGAAAGAATAGATATATTCAAAAAATGGCTAGAATTATGCTTCACAACAAAAGCCTACCATTAACCTTCTGGGGAGAAGCAGTTTTCACTGCCTATTATTTAATAAACAGAGTATTTAATATCAAAAACTTTGAATACACCCTATGAATTATGGTATGGTAGAAAACCCAATCTGGGCTATCTTAGAGTTTTTGGAAGCAAATGTTACATCCTAAAGGATAGAGAACATAGAGGAAAATTCGAGTCCAAAAGTGATGATGGAATTTTCCTTGGATACGCATCAGACAGTCGTGCTT
This sequence comes from Papaver nudicaule, assembly GCA_023529015.1. NCBI lineage: Eukaryota > Viridiplantae > Streptophyta > Magnoliopsida > Ranunculales > Papaveraceae > Papaver > Papaver nudicaule. Next base: position 1,715 of record JAJJMA010164573.1, on the reverse strand, counting down.
TCAGGGTATATAATCTATGCACAAAGGTCGTAATGGAATCCATAAATGTTATCATTAATGACATAAGTGAGTTTCGGAAAAATGTTGAAGTTCTTACAACACTACCTCCACCCAAATCCGTTGAAAAGGATAATGTTATACTACAACCTAAAGAAAAAAAGGTTGTTGCTATAGAAAAGGATCAAGATGAGAGTTAGCTAGAGTCTGAAAATGACAATGTCTATGTTGGTTCAAAAACACCCATATGGGTCAACCAACGACATTCGAGAGATCACATAATTGGTGAACCCTCTGCCAGAGTCATGACTCGTAGTCAATTACAGAATGTCTGTCATCATGCGTGCTTCTTGTAAACTAGTGAACCACGAATATTAATGAAGCACTTAGTGATCCTGCTTGGGTAGATGTTATGCATGAGGAACTCAATCAATTCAAAAGGAAAAATGTGTGGGAACTGGTTCCGGAACCGAAAGGTATCAATATAGTTGGTACTAAATGGATTTTCAAGAACATGTCAGATGAATACGGTATTGTTGTCCGTAACAAGGCAAGAATTGTTGCTCAAGGATACTCTCATATCGAAGGAATTGACTTTGATGAAACCTTCGCTCATGTTGCCCGTCTTGAATCCATAAGACTTCTTCTAGCTTATGCTTGTCATTTAAAGATTAAACTCTTTCAAATGGACATTAAATCTGCATTTCTTAATGGAGATTTAAAGGAAGAAGTATATGTTGCTCAACCAAAAGGCTTTGAAGATCATGAATTTCCAAACCACGTTTTCAAATTAAACAAAGCCCTCTACGGTTTGAAAAAAGCTCCTAGAGCTTGGTATGACAAACTGACTGCTTTTCTCCTATGAAAAGGTTTTTCTAGAGGAGGAGTAGACAAAAACCTTTTCATAAAATGGAAAGGAAATGATGTTTTGGTTGCACAAGTCTATGTGATCATTTATGGATCAACTTCCAGGAAATTAACAGATGAATTTCTAGATATCATGAGCAACGAGTTTGCAATGAGCAATGTAGAAGAATTATCATACTTTCTTGGCCTACATATTCATCAACATAAGGATGGAATTTTCCTATCTCAAGGAAAGTATGCACAAGGTCTGATTGAAAAATTCAATCTGAAAAATGCAAAGCCAATGGCCACGCCAATGCAAACAACAGATAGCCTCAACTTGATCCAAAGGAGTCACATATGAAAGTTGTTAAACGTATCATTTAATATGTTAAAGGGACAGTTGATTATGGTTTTTCATACGTGATGAATACAAATGCAAACCTTTTGGCTTATTCTGATGCAGATTGGGCTGGATGCAAAGATGACCACAAAAGTACCTCTGGTGGGTATATTGGTCAAAACATTGTGGCATGGCACAGCAAGAAACAAAATTCTCAGTCTTTTTTTTAACTTGTGAGGCGGAGTACATTGCTTCTGGCACATGTTGTACTCAAGTCTTATGGATGAAGTGTTAGGTGCTTAAAACACCTATTCAAGAGTACCTTATTTATACACTTATGTCTAGCTTGCGCCTCATAAATTGGTTATTTCACGTTGTTTTCTATTTTGCAGGTACAATGGCTCGAAAAAAGGAGAAATAATGTTATTATCTCAAAAATAAGGACTACTGGAGGCAGCCACATACAATATTTGAGGCAGTCATTTGGTTCTTTAACAAATTAATGGTGGCAGCCACTTGAGCCATAAAA
>JAJJMA010164556.1:0-10475 GCA_023529015.1 Papaver nudicaule | reverse complement strand
CATTGGATACGAACACGGACGAGGATCCTAGTTAATACTTAGTATTGACCGTCTTTAATCTTAAAACCTTATGTTAGTATGATATGGGAAAATTAGTATCAACAGTTTAGCACTAGAAACAGGGACCAGTGTCCTTGAGAAATTTCAGCAACATGGTTTTCAGCACATGTTTTGATTTTGTTTTTTCTTACTCAGTATCTTTTGCAAAGATCTTCTAGTCACTTTTACGTTTTTGTGATGGTTGAAACCCAAGAACTTGTATTGGGAAATTAGGTACAAAATAACGGATAGTCATTTCAGCATCTAATGGACTAAAATGAATTTTTACCCCTTAGGATTTTCCTACAAGCACTCCAATGTTTTCTTGCGAACATTTCAATCATCTGCATCCTCTTTCACTTTTTTAATTTAGAAACATAAATAGAAGTCACGGCACAAAAGGCTCAGATCTGAGTAGCTAAGGGGCCAAAACGCTCCCTACGCTAGAAGAACGCCAGAATCTCCTTAGCGGTCTTTACCCGGAGAACGCTTAGGAAGGCAAAGTTTGTAACAAAAGACGGGCGACCTTCGACCTTGGGTAAGCCAAATCCGTGTTACGTAAGTACCACCCTGTGTGGATTCGACAGCCATACGACGTGCAACCATATATGCACTTGGGGAACACCTTTATAGGCAAAGTCAGCAACGCTGGACCCCAAGATATATCTAACTAGCTATTAGAGCGCAAAAAACGTATCTCTAACAACCATCACGTACGAAGGTACGAAGCAATTTTCTCTTTTATATACTCCAGGTGGGGAAGAGCGCTGGAAACCACTAAAGACGATGAAGCAGGACAAGAACTAGGGGATCGACGAGCCGACACTTTGGAGACTAGCAGGGACCTCCAGGACACGAAGATAATGCAATATCCATGAAAAACACAGTGGCGGCAGCATACTACGCTTAGAGGGAAACGATGTCGAGGATGGTAAAAGGTATGAGCGAAATGGCAAAGGAGCAAAGAAAGCCGGAATACGCGTACCAACATACGTCACACGAAGAAACCCAAAGGCTACCGAAGAAAACAAACGAAGACGGACAAACAAGCATGACCGACGCCAATGAAAAAAAAATCATAAATCAACTGTCAACTCTGGTATTGAGACGGCAGAACCAAGAAAGCATCCTGAGCATATTAAACTACAAAGGCGGGGAGACAAACGAAGGTAACGGGGATAGCGCACGAAGTAGCATGAGGGAGGCTAAGAAGGAAGAGCGGCGGACCGAGTAGCTGGAAACGCAATGTTACAAGTACGACCTGAAACAAGCCACTCTACTGACGATGGAGCTAAGAACCAACACACGCACTCAGAAAAGAGAACTTCAGATAACCCAGAGAAAGGACAGCGAAAGGGATCACGGAAGCGAAACTTCCCAGGCGACGAGCAGTGGAGGATGCCATGCCAGAACAAAAAAGCGCGTCGCGGAAAGCCATCAATTGGAGAAAAGACTCAGGCAGAGAACGACTCCATCAGATAGCAGAAACGGGGGAAAATGTCAGGAGATATTATGTAGACAAAGTGGAATAAGAATCCAACTGAGATTTACACTTTGGACTCATCCAGTAGCTAAATAGCTGAAACAAATGTTTATTTCTGTGGATTAGGTTCTCATAAATAAGATACCTCGGTATAAAGTGGTTTATACTTCTCCAGGAATTTGGCTTCAAGATATGCTTTCCTCTTAAGAAATTTGGTCTTTTATGTTGTTATGTTAGTCTGCAACCAAGGAACCAGAATGTCAAAACCCTTTGTCGATGGAATTAACGAACTGCGCATATAACATATTGTATACAGATGGTAGGCATAAGACACGAACAAAGTCGATGTTTGAAAAAGATTTTGCACCAACAAAATGGAGCTAGCTAGCAAGGGGAGACGATCTACACGTCAATACTGCTTATGAACACTGTGAGTAATAATGAGGCAACAATCTCACAAATAACTCATTGTAACGAAACCTCCATAAATCTAAACTCCGCAAAAAAAATATACAAAACCAAAAACCCATTCAGGAATAAGAACTCGCAAACACCAAAAAATCTATGTAAAGTGCCAAAAGAATCACCTGAATCTCTTGCAAAATTTTGAAGGAAATTAATCTAGGGGTTTTTGACTTTACTCCTAACCAAATTTATCTGACTCCTTACACAAAAAAAGTTTTTCTCACAGCATGCTATAGATTTGGTCCTTCAAATGTATTGAAGGACGTACACGATTTACCTATTACTATTTCATCTTGACTCAAAACCTCAAACATACAAAGTCCAATCACGTTAATCAATTCACTTAAAAATAAGACAACACGAAAAGGGAAGTAATTACCTCCAGTTACCAAAATGGTACAGTGACTACAGTCAACCTAAGCATCAACATTACCTCCTCCTAGACCCAACATATCCCTTACATCCTAATCAAACTAAGTTATAGTCAAATTAACTATATTAACAATGAAAGTCAGCTGCGGAATCTGTAGTACCAAAATAAATATGGAAAGCTTGAAATAACCTTATTGATCATTTGAAGGTGAAAAATTAGAACCTCAAAATTACATCACTAATCATCAGGAGGTAAAAAATTAGAACCTTGAATCCAGAATATGACCGCAAACATTTCCCACAAATAGGGCGAAACTAAAATTTTCTCCTTTGATGAAAAATTCCTGAGTTTAGGGCTTCGGTATTTGAAAAGAGGAGAGTAAGATTTAGATCCGAACATGTAAAGAAGAAATGAAAAGTAAAACTGAGAAGACAACGATGGTAGTTCAGTACTTCATTTTCTCGGAGTTTTCCATTGCTAGGGGTGATGGATAAGCGTTATAGAAGCCAAAGAAACAAACGACTGTAATGCGTAAATGTGGAGACTTTCTTTTAATTTCTAAACCACGCGTGCTAATTAGAGTAAGGGTAGAGAGAACTGCAGCCATCCAGATTTGTATCTGGATCTAGAGAGATCTGAGCCGCGAGTTAGCTTATAAAAGTCTGTTTTATATTATTCATATTTGCGGAATAAAGTAAATCACACATGGAAAATTTTGTTAACGAGGAAACTACAAAGTTGTAGAAAAACTCTGAGACCTCGTCCAGACCAAATGAATAATCTTAAGAATTAATTTACCATACATATCTACTATCAGACTTCAACCACCATGGCTAAGACAATATCATCCAAACACGACAATCTTAGTGCTTCCCCTCACTATCCCTGCGGCTCTAATCACATAGCGATCACGCACTTGTAATCCCTTAGAAATAAACGTACTTTACTATCTTCTGATTGTTCCATAGTCCGTCGTGAAGACTATCTCTACCGACCTCCAACCGGACGACTATATTCCTTCTGAGGCCTTCAATCAATACAACAAGGAAAAACTGCATGATTTACACTTTGATCAATAAAAATTGGGTCTTTACCAAATCAAGGTTCTTCCGTTTAATCAATATAAACTCCTTAATATTTCATCAAGGCTATTACGTCTACAACTACGGTATGACCCGTGCCGCGCCGGCACGGTTTTTGGTTATTGTTCTTATTGTTGGTGATACTTATCTTACTCGTTTTTTAGGGTTATTGCTAAAGGTTTTTTTAAAAATTTTATTTAGGTTAATTAAACTATGACGAAAATATAAAAATGTATGACCCGTCATTTTAAAATACACTTCAAATTACATTGAAATTACACTGCGTCAATCGTCTCATTTGATAATTCATTCAAGATATTATATCGACGATGTATATATACATGAAGCTCCACTCTATCGAGCAACTTTTCTTTCCATCAACACCCAATGAAATTAAATACTCTTAAGTTGATGTAGCTTCTTAATGTGACCTTATTAACTCATTTGGTAAGTGTTTGCAATTCATGCCTTCAAAAGTAATTAATATAAGGGAAGATGTGGTAAGTGCTCCCTACTGAAGTTGAATCAAGAGGCATAGCCTTAGATATTCCACTCAGAGAAGGCGCAAAAAACTGATGTATATCGCTTTTTCGTCTCATACGGTGCGTCGTAGTCTTAGTGGGTCTGTTTTTTAGTTTGTTCGTTACTTTTTCAATAGTGGTCTTTACATAACGTCGATTGAATATTGGTAAACCACAAATAAAAGTTGCACATAAATTATTCATTAAATAGTTTTTATGAAATTACATGAAAGCAAGCAGTGTATAGGAAAAAATTCCAAATCCAAAACGTCTATAACGGTAACTACATTATCCATGTTACATGACAATAATCTATTAATATAATTTGCAAAAATAGTGGCATGGGTTTTGGTTTGTCGTTGTTGTTGCTTAATGTGAAGGAGTGTATTTTCCATTGTGAGAACTGAGAAGCAAGGAGGAGCATTTTAGGGTAGTTTAAAGAAAACATTAACTAAAAATAAAATCATTGTCTGTCGGGACTCTGAGTGCCGCAATGAAACACAATGACATATTCTGTTTCGAGTTTTGCCCTACTGTTGTCTTCTATCTTTTTGTTTTTCTTTTTTGTAAATGGTTTTTTATGCAAATAAATTTAGTAAGGATGTACATTGTTCTTATCCTCCATCAGATAGTTTGAAGTTTGAAATAACTTCTGGTAGGAATTCAATCCGATCTCAAGATGATTCATGTCTTCTACCAAACTTAGCAAATTTTCAGCTGGCTTATTACAATTCCTATTTATACACCAACAAATTCATTTATAAAAAATTTGCAACTTGATAGTTGCATTTGAAACAATGTCGATATGCATCCAAGAAATGATGTTCAGGTTCCCATTATAGTACTGATCAATTACTTTTGAGGTCAGTTGCAGTCAGAACATGTTGTATATCAAATTTTATCCCAAGCGATAGATTCTAAGATGGCTAGGCGTTATGCATGTTCACAAATTTTTTCTGCTTCGAAATATCTTGCTCTTCCTCGATTAAAGTTCCCTGTAAAATCACGTAACATCAGTCCAATTCCAACATTTCCAAGAAACACATATCCTCAACCTGATCTCAAATTTTCTCTCCCTAGATCAACCTTTATCCTATATGTGACCGAAGCAAGACTTGAACGACCATTGACTTAGTTTAGGCTAGTCTTGTTCGATTTTGATCTCGAGCACTACGAAAATACTCATTAGCAGTACAATGTTTTTCAGGCAAAAACAACAGCGTCAGTCTCTAGTGAGACATTTGACCAATCTGGGAAATTTTCAACCCTTACAATGCTAATAGATTCATTATAAGCTTCCTTAGCTAGCAAGTGAGCTACATTATTTGCTTTTCTTGGATTATAGCTACATCTCTAGAGTCTAAAACTAGACAATAAGATAATGCAATCTAAGATGACATAATTGGTAATCAATTTCACAGCTGTGATCTTTCTATTGAGTGCCTCCACACATTTTTTGTTATCTCCTTCCAAATGAATCCTCCTGATGCCCATATCCCTTGCCCACTCTAGCCCATAGGATTCTCTAAGAGCCTTTGCTTTCTCCTTATCAATTTCCTTCAGTGGTACTTCTTCACAGTGGCCTGCAAAAATTACGACAATTTAGCCTCAATCAACATTTAGATGATCCTTGCACAAAACTTGCATCAAATTAATTTTTATCACCGAATATTCAGGTGCATTCCATCTGACATTTGATCTGTCAACTCTACCATTTTAGAGATAAATATCAAAATTACTCTCATGACCCTAGACCATTTTAGAAGCAATGGTAGTGGTAAAAAGATCAAAATAACCTCCAGTACAATTATGCATCTTATTCCCATGGCCTTAGAATCATATAAACAAATATGGAAACCATTCCAATGGCCTAGGACAGTTTTGTGTGCAACATTATGTCTAATTCTTGTATATGGTTGTTTATAGTGTACAAATATTACCAACCATCTTAACAAATTACTTAAGAGCATTTAAGTAATCATAAAAAAATATTAAATCCTATAATGATTTTGTACATATTATACTATAAACATCATGGAAGTAAATTCTCCGGATAATAGCTTCACTCGAAAAAATATTGTGAATATTAGCAGCACTTCAAAAAACATTGTAGATAATAGCTGCAATAAAGAAATTATCAATTGCTTCTTCATCAATCGATTATTCATACTCAGGATCCTTACTCTTATCTATATTAGTTGGCTTTTGCCGCCGCATTTTTATAGGAATTTTAATCGACGATGATAAAATTTTCGAATCGCCAATTAATCGAAGACAATCAAATGGGACATTGTGAGAAAAGTTCGATACACTTTCCATGACAATGGTTTGCTCACAAAATGTTTGTAGAATGTTGAATCTTGGACAATACTCGAGAAGGGAGTATATATATTAAGGTTCAAACCAAAATAAATTTTGGTACGCTAACTGGCTCGGTTTACATGATATATAACAGATATGCCTGAACTCCATATTGCACTTTCGGTTTGCTAACTGGCTCGTGTTCGAGGACTGACATGATTTCTCTTGGATGTTTAAAGTGCATTTGGTTTGCGATCCAGGACTCATAAGAATTCTCTAACCGTTTTGTGAACTGAATGTGGTTCGTTATCTCATATTCCCAGAATTCGCAAATAGGTGAACGATCTTACTAGATTTTATTTCACACGGTTCATTTATCCCTTCTTAATAGTCGTCAAGGCAGTTTAATTCTTTACTATTGTGTTGAGACCATATCTTTGAAGTAGTTAAAATCTACCAAACTACTTGGTGATAAACTCTAATTGGTTTGCGAGACCCAAGAGACGTAAGGAGTGCGACGGTAACTGAATCGCTTGGAGGGCTTGATTTCTTGACTAAATCCCAGTCTGAAGTATGATACTAGGCTAATGTTTATAGCGGCTTAATACGGTGCCGGGTTCAAACTGGACAAGATCCCGAAATTTTTCTGTTGGATTGCGGTTTCCTCGTTAGCAAAATTTTTGGTGTCTTGCTTTACTTTACTTTCCGCATTATAATAAAGTAATAGCTAGTTGTACGTTATTATTAACCTGCTGTTTATTTTAAATCTTGAATAAAAATTTACAAAGATTTGTCTTTCTAGGAATTAATCTTTACAACTCCATTCATGTTAAAGCTTGAATATAAATTTGTGAGATCGTCTACGTTTTTCCATATAGTTCACGAATTAAAAAGTTGGCGGTGTATTTGGATACCCCCGCTTTTTCAATAGTCTTAGCTTTTGATTTTTATTTATGTTTTTTTAATAGTTAAGTTTGATTAGGGAGTAAGGGTAAAATAGTAATGATGCCCTCAATTAAAAGGGTAACTTAATTAGTCTTTTTTTTTTTTTTTTGATACTAAGGAGGAATTTATTAAATTAAATTAAGAAATTACAAGTTCCTGTTTTTCCCAGCTCAGAATGTCTGGTGGAAATATGTCATAAAACTCAAATCCTACTGATTCTTCTCTAGCTTTTCTAGCCAAATTATGTGCTAGACTGTTTGCTTCTCTATCTATAGACTTACAAAACCAAAATTGGAAACAAGAAAATCTGCTTCTGGCATCTTCAATTAGTCCTTGATTGGACCAGTGAACAAGTGAGTTTTTCCCGTTAATGGATGTGACAGCATTATCACAGTCTGCTTCAAAAATGACCTTTTGATACTCTAGTTCCGCTACCCAGCTGGATGCCTCCCTGAGTGCCAGACATTCTAGATGCTCCGCTCCTAATTCCACATGTAAGCCTCCTCCATAGTATACTCCTTTCACAGCTAAGCATTTGCCTGCAAAATTACGAACAGTTAGTCCTATGCTTCCAATTTGTAGTTCTTTTATATATGATGCATCTATATTGCATTTGACATAGCCTTCATCCGGAGGTAGCCCGTATTTGATCTGCAATGGAATAGTAGGTGAGTTAATTAGTCTTTTACTAATTTCTGACACCTCTTAACCACAAAACGAGCATTTATAATCGATGTTGTCCCTCTAAAAAATTTGCAACCCGAAAAAGAGAGAAAAATAAAATAAAATACTGCTTTTTTTGTTCTTCTGGAAAAATAAAGAGATTTTTTTTAAAAAAATCTTCCTCATCTGAGCTTCTACCATTATGGATGGTCTTAGTTAGGCTTAGTTTTATGGGAGTTCTAGTTTGGCTTCCACTTATACGTCAGCTAGAATCCCCTACTAAGTCTTATGGTGAATTCTAAGCATATATCGCTGAACCAAACAACGCAGAGAATCAGGACCGTTGGATCGAATGAAATAGGTTAGATGCTTAGAATATTCTTGGTTGCACTGTTTGAAACAACGTTGGAGAGAGAAAAATAACACTTTTTTACAAACAACAACTATCTGAATCCAGTTTGAATTCGAGTTATCTCTGCAGAGAGAAATAGAAGAGAAGGAATAGTCAATGCTTTTGGCGAACCTATAAGCCAAAAACTTCCACATGAAACTAAGCGTGAGAGCATCCATGAGTGGAAGCCTAATATGCCAAAAAAAAAAATAAAAAAAAATAATGACGATGAATGCAACCTTCCCGTTGACATCCTAAAATCCTATAGTCAAATTTCTATTTTATAAATCCTCTCATGATCATGTTGATCTGTTAGTATGTAAATCTAAAATCTACAAGATTAGAGGATATTGTATTAAACAAATTTTTGTGTCATCATAAATAAGATGAGACATGCATACACATAGTAATACTCACTAATTAATGTTAATCAAAAGAAGATGTGAGAGCAGCATTTTGTGACCTCCAAGTATCTATGCAAAATATCCCGTGTGGGTTGTTTTGCAACAGACCGTGGGGCGTCTTGACTATGTCCAATCCAATGAAGCAGATGGGTGTGAAAAAGGAAGGGAACGAAGAAAGAAAAGAGATGGCCCTCTCTCTTTAGACTCTTTTCTCTTTAGATTGTTTGTCTTTAATCATTTTTGGCAGCTTTTTTGACTAAAGACAGGAGAACACTATCTATCATCTCCTTTTCTCTTTCTCACTTCCCACATTAATTTATTTCCTCTTTTGTCACTCACAATGGCAAACCAAAACCAAACACAACTCATGTCTTAAAATAAACATCATCTAAAATGTAATTACTGTAATTTTCAAAATATAATTAAAGAACTACTGCCACTAGGGAATGTTGGATCCACAGTTTTCACCAATCTCCTCTATAGATAGAACTGAAATTGGATCGTGTTGATGGGAAGGCGTTTAGACTAGCAGTGGGAGCTAGTCCAACTGGCTGGGTCTGCTCAGGAAAGTGGGGCGCGCACAACTATGCCGTTTTTTAAAAAAATATAAAAAATTATATGGCTAAAATGCACCTAGTCCAAGAACCTCTTAATTTCAATTGTATTTTCTCGTTCAAATTGAATCCAAAATTAAAAAATGAAAATACCATTTATATATTTTTACATGGGATTCTTTCAAAAATAAAAATTACAGAGTTTTTTTTTTTTTAAATATGAAAAGTAATAAGGTTTGGATATCTTCTATTAGAAGAATCCTACTATGAATTCCAGGTCGTTGGCATCATCTAACCATCTTACCTCTAAACTACAACGTCGACATCGACAAAAACGAGCACCTTTGTGATGGGAGAGATCACAAAAAAAGTCAGCTAACAAAGTAAACAAACAAGACATTGAAACACATTGTGGTGTCTGTGGTGAGTATTTTGAGACATAGAGCATCGTATTCTTCAATACTCTCAAGAAGAGTTTGGAGAGGTCTAAATGTGGATATAGAGGCAGTCAGTCATAACTACAACACTGTCAGAGATTGGGTTCTATCTTGGTTTGATGGAAGCACAACTGCAGATTGAGTTGATATCGAAAACCTTATATCTAAGCTCATGATAGGTACATGGATCTTGTGGAAAGATAGGCGTGAGGAAGTACACCAGGGGAAATAGCTGAACTTTCATGACACTGTATGCAGGATTAAGTATTCCATAGCTCAGTGCAACTACAACCACTACACTGTCTACTATTTTATCTTTGCATAACTCTAACTGGAAGCCACTTATGCAGGATGTACTTAAGATTAACATATATGCCTCTTTGGATCACTCCACTAACCAATGTGGTAATGGTTTGGTAATTCGTTGTTTTGAAGGTGATTGTCAAGGCCTCAAAGGATCATGTGCAGATTGAGTCTTGAACCCAGAGGAAGGAGAGTGCATGGACATCATGGAGGTGCTGACATGGGCAAGGAGTAAAGGTTTACTTCGGATTCGAATAGAGGCGGATGCTAAGGTGGTCATTCAGGCTATTAATGAAGGCAATTATCCTTTTAACTGGGATAGTAGGAACATTCTAGAACAAATAAAACAGATAGCCTTAAGCTTTGAGCTGTGTTTGTTTAGTTATGTTGGCAGAGACGATAAAATTCTCTTAGAGTGTTATGAAAATTTCCCGGATTTTGTTCATGATTCTTTAAGCAAAGATTTCTGCTCTTCTTCTACTTAATAAAATTTCTTTTCTATTAAAATAAATAA
>JAJJMA010164555.1:0-10124 GCA_023529015.1 Papaver nudicaule | reverse complement strand
GCTTGACATACCAACGCTAGTGGGTTTGACCGGACAATGCCCTAACAGTCTCATAACCAGTTGTGGCTGCTCCGGGTAATTATCTAGCTGGTTGCCTGCTAGTGTGATGAATTGAGATGATTTTGCTCCTTTTTGTGCGGCTTAAAGTCATTGTACCTGCAAAATAGAAAACATTGTTATATAACCAATTTATGAGGCATTAGCTAGACATAAGTGTATGAATAGGGTACTCTTGAGTAGGTGATTTGAGCACCTAACAAATTCCCCCACACTTAGTCTTTGCTTGTCCTCAAGTAAACTCCAAACACATCGATTCCGTATTGTCGAGGAAACGGTGTACTCATTGGGCTTCTTCTTCTCCATGGGATTGTCTTCTAGTTCTTGCACAAATATAACCGGTACATGATTCTTGTATTGGTAACACTCCTCACAAATATGAGCTTCTTTATCTTCTTATGTGTTGATTCTCAATTGCTCCATCTCTCAAAGACATGAGTTTACAATCATTTTTGCACTTGTTCTTGTTAAAATGTAACCCATATACCTTCGAAATTCAATTGATTATGCCCCATTGCTCGCTTCATCATAACTCCTTATACCACCACATCTATCTCTCTTTAGTCTTGTAAACATCCACCAAACCCATGAAAATCCACAATAGAATCCGCAAGAACAATCCTCTTCCTTTCCTAGCCATTACGAACAAAAATCAACCACAAACTCTCCAAGAATCAACATGTTTAGCTCCAAAGTCCCCCTTTAACCTGAATTTTATAACTTTTAAGCACAACCCAAATTTTCACCGGTTTGAAGCCATTTTTCTCAAAGTTCTTGGAGTCTTCTTTGTTTCTTCATCGCACCGCACACCTCATAAGTCACAAAACTAGCATCACCTCAAATGTTAATCAACAACCTTGCTTGAACTTTCTTTTCTTCCATGATCCTCTTGATAGTCTTCAACACAAACCTACCACCAACTCAAGCCAATGTATCTTCTTTTTATCTTCAAAATGCTCTCTAAGCCAATTATACACCAACTCATATAGTCGCAAGTGGACATCTCAATGTAAATAGATGTCTTCAAATATTAAAATCAAGAGAGCTTCTCACTACAAGACCACAAAGCCACCAAAATCACTTTTTTTTTTCCAGGGCTGTTCAGTTTTTCACCCTTTTTTTCCGATTTTTTTTTTTGGCAGTTCTGTTTTTCGCCATTTTTTTTGGTGGTTACGTCTTGGTGGAGAATGATCCGATTGATAGCGATACTGATTAAGGGAGGCACGCTAAAGGATCTCGATGGGGATCCAAAGCACGCCAACGTCGTGACCAAAAGCGGTAAAGGGAAAACCGGTGGCTCTACCAGCACGGAAACACAAATTCTAAGCCTGGAGGACATGCATCGAAATTTGTGATTCATGCCAACGACAATAACAGCTGACAATGATGATGAACCAAACACAGAAGAATGACACGATAATCCCTTACTCCGTAGGATTGACTGTGGACACGTTGAATGGAACGAGCGGTGGAAGAGCTGTCTCCACGGGACCAACTCTCTAATCACGCCGAAAGAAACAATCAGCGGAGGAGTTAGACACAACGCGCCAAGCGAAGTAATCACGAGGGAAGCCCTAGCCAGGTACATAGAAGGGCATTATCGCGTAGCAAAGAAGGATATCAACTATAGCTCACTGGACCCCCTTACACGCGGGAGGTGATTGATTCAAATTCACGCCTGACTATACGTCTTTGAAATTTAAAACATACTCGGGGCAAGGAAATGCCCGAGAGCATCTTAGTCGCTTTCTTTCGGCAATGAACGAAAATGCACGAGACGAGAACCTGTGCATGAAAGAATTTTCCAAGTCATTGTCAGATACAACGTACACATGGTGCGATAATTTGAAGCCAAGGGGCATTACTTCATGGGAAGAGATGTCACGTTTATTCCTCATGAAATTCTTTTCTGCCAAGAAACGAGTAACTTCGATCGACTTAGGTTGCACTACTATGTGATTCGACGAAGATCCGATGAATATATTACGCGATTCAGAAATTACGCGCTTGAGTGCAACGACGATATACCTGAAGATCGACTGGTGGAAATCTGTGTCCGAGGGATGACAACGACCTTGCGCTTTAGCCTGCCAAACTTCCAATTTCAAACATTCGTAGAACTAGAGGAAGCCACGACGCGGGTAGCAGATTGTATATGAATATTTCAACTGAGAAGAATGGAACAGACATGGTACAATTCTGTTAACTCCGTAAACGGACCAATGCCGAACAATAGGTCGGCACCCGGCGGACGACGAGCGAACGCATTCCATCCTTATCAAGGTGGTGCGTAACAATAAGGGCGATATATGACAAGCTTCAACAATCCAAGGCCGCAGCCACCGCCGATACCTTGCACTAGAGAGCAGATGGCAAACCTGATAAACCAGTGGGTCGCGAATAAAGAAATTAATCTGCCACAAACCGTCGTAGACCAGACTACTGTGGACAAAGACCATGAGCGTTACTGCCATTTCCATCGAAGAGTGAGTCACCCAACCCTTGAATGTTTCGGAGTACGGTCCACCTTTTGGAGGAAGGAGAAAGCGGGAGAAATAGACTTGGGGGGACATCGAATAAAAAAAAAATCGTTGCCGAAATGATTTCTCACGACCCCCGTGAAGAATACTGGACTCTTTGGGAGAATAACAGGGAAGAGTCTTGCGAGGAAGACAGTGAGGGAGCGACTTTTGGAGGAACAAGCGGAGTTGCTTTCCAGTTCTCCAAAACCGTCTTGGCTCAACTGTTTTTCGACTCTCTGGGATTTAGCGAGGATAAAATTAGAGAGGCATCCCAAGGAATCGCAGATGTATCAGCGGGACATGCTGCAATATCCAAAGACGGAATAACTTTCGACGGCAGTGACGTATGCATCCCTAGAGAACACATACGCCCCTTCTACCTCACGACAACCATCAACCAACAACAAACGAGGAGAGTATTTATCGATGGTGGAGTCTCACTAAACCTTATCTTCGTTCGTACTCTGGAACTGTTGGGGATCCTGTTAGAGCATGGCTCGGTCAACCTCACTAAGTGTTGGTATGTCAAGCTTAGTTGTCAACTTTAGTGATCAAAACTCGACCGCTAAACAACTCACATTAGGTAAGGTCATCATTTAGTTAGCTTTAGGTTGTGGAAGATTTTTGTAGGATTTAGAATCACTATTTGAAGAGTTGAAGAAGACTGAAGATCAAACGAAGACATCGGGCTTCATAATTCAAGAGGTTAGTGAATCTAAATAACGCGATTCTATTATCTTTTACACTTGTGCTACAAAAGACAAAAACATAACTTAATGCTTGGGCTTTACGTTATGACTTGATCACTTGTGATCAGTGTGTCTTAAGATATAACTCTGCTTTATCGCTTGTGATATTGTTGTTGTAGTTATGACGTTCCATATTGCTTAGAGCTTTCTTTTCTTCTCCGTCTCTAAGTAATATAAGGTTTTTCCTAAAACCTTCGAGTTGGATATAGCAGTTGTGATGTTCTCTCGGTGGTATTACGAGATTTAATCCATCACAGTATTGTGTCTCGACTTACCTAGTCTGACTCTGCCGGATTGATTAGCTCGTACTTGTATGAGCTAAATGTAAGAGAGATCGTGACTCACACTTATGTTGTGTAGACTCGATATACTACTATTCTGAGTTCGAATATTACGTCATGGTTTGGCTCTGATTACTGAAGTTCTGGATCATTTATTTGATTCTTTATATATGAACATCTTGTATGCCATATCACACTTTTAGATTTCGAAACCATATTCTTGATTATCTCATCTTATGGATTTTCAGAGTCCGAAACCTCAATGTAGGTTTTGGTAAAACTAAACTTTGATTTCGAAACCATAATCGGTCCAAACTTAAAATGTGACCAATGAGAGAACATGAGTTCGAAACGATGTTTGCTGGCTAACAGTGACTTGAGAATCGAGACCAATGTGTCTTGACCATGTGATTTCTAAAAGATCAAAAAGACCTTGGGGTTTCCTAAAGGTTTATGTGAACCGGGAATATAACCTGTGCGTTAAGGACAAAAAAGTGTGATGCTGAAACGTCTCTTGACCACATGGACTCTCAAGTTCGACACCAAACATTTGTGACGAGACTAATATGTGTTTATTGTTTCGAAACCTTAACCAAGGTTTTGTTAAAACAAAATCTAAAGTTTGAAACCTAACTTTGGTTTTGCTATGTGGAACCTTGATTTGGGAACCTTAATTCGGTTCTGGTCATATGTGAACTTTAGGATCCGAAACCTTAATTTGGTTTCTGCCAAACAGTATGAAGATTTCGAAACCTAAAAATGGTTATCTCAGAATGCGTATTTTCGAAGTTTAAACTCTACCATTTTGATTTGTGCTTCAACGAATTAATGAGTTTGATTTCTCAGTTTGAAGTTTGAATTCGTTCATCTTCAATGTACAACTAAGTTGGTTTGAGTCATAGTCAGAAATATGGTTCGTCGCTCTAGTTAGTAGACACATGATTTCTGATCAATACTGTACGTGATTAGATCTTTGTATGGATATACTACTTGATCAAATATTCATTTGATGTTTTGATTTGAATTCTTGGATATCATTAACGTGATCATCTATATATGAACCTAGAATTCAGGAGATTCAACATTTTGCTATTACTCGATGAATAATGCACCGAACTTTATTGGTATATATTTTTGTATGATTTGGAATATCCATTGAACCTACGTATTCACTTAATCTTAACACTTAAGGCTTGTCCTCGTCTGCTATGATACGTTTACGCGGAACGGTGAGCCGCGTTGGACCAGATCCCACTTCCACCTAGGATCGTTCGGGCCCGTCCAGCAAAGCCTAGGAAGTGATGTCGACATTATCAAAGCTGGTGACGACATTTGGAAGTAATACCTTAAGGAGATTTTCGAAACAAAAGGACACGTTTTCGAATTGAGCTCTTTCCCAGGGAGCATATTTGGTAAGCACCATATTTCGAATTAAATGAAATATCCAAATATACCTTATGAGTATTATTTGCTTTGATTGCTCTTGGACAAACATTTATTGAAATATATATTCGTTCATGAATATATTTTTCTTTAATGTAAAATGCTAGAGTATTAGATCTCATTAAATGCTATGAGTCTAAGTGAGGTATTTCGGAACATATATGGAAATGTGATTTAATGAATTTCTGAAATTAAGTTAGCCTCATTTCAAAGCTAAGCCTTAGGCCTTATAAATATGAGTGGAATCTCTCCTGAAAGCTTTGTCCCTCTACCAAGCTTTTCTTCGGAACTATAAGCTTGTGATTGCCGCTTTTCTTTTCAGTTACCTTTGAGCTTTTGCTCTCGGTCTAGAATTGCGAGAAAGTCTTCTCTAAGGATTGAGAAGCCTAGAAGTACCTCTTACGAGAAACTAGTTTATGTTTACTAGTCTTCTTTGTATTGTACTTGTGTTCTGTTCTATCACGTCTATCAAACCTTGCGATCTTGTTTATTCTATGGTCCTTCTCTTATGCAATAAGGCCACTCAAGATCGTTGTGATTAGAACATACTCTTTATATATTAACCTGGATTTGTCAGCAAGCCGCTTTCGGTCTGTGTGCCTAAACTGTAGATATTGAGTGGAATCAAGATTGTTGTTATTGGATTTATTCTTGCAGGTACACAGTCTTCACGATCATATCATATTGTACTTTCTCCAGTTGTTTGCTTGATTCAAACTGGGACGACAAGGTTGCTCTTTCGGGAGTTTTGGTTTTGAAACCTTGATCGATATCTCGAGAGGTTTATTACCAAGTAAACTTAAATATCCTCGCTCTTGGTGTAAAACGACTTCGGTGAAATATCTGTTAATTACCAAGGATATCATCTAGGAATTTGACCTGCCACTATTTGGTTGTTGTCCATAAGGTTGTAATCGTCCGATTGGAGGCCGGGTAGCGATAGTCCTCGCGGCGGGATGTGAGCCAACTCTTGCGTAAGACAGTAAAGGACGTATGTTTGCGTAGGGGAGTACATGTGCGTGACCACCTTGCTGTGGTTAGAGGCGTAGGAATACTGAAGAGAAATCTTTGTGACTAATAGTCGTATTAGGGTCATATTGTCTGCACCAGCTAGTTCGAAGTCTGAGAGTAGGTGTGTCGGCGGCTTAATTCTTAAGAGTATTCAAACTGGACTAGGTCCCAGGGTTTTTCTACGAGTTTGTAGTTTCCTCGTTAACAAAATTCTTGTGTGTACTTTACTTTATTTCCGCATTATATTTGACTTGTCATTTATAATTAAAGTATCGTACTTGGTTGTTGACATAGCCTTTCGGATCTTGTATTGACTTCCTTGTGTGAATCAATCAGTGATGAAAGAGATCTTGTTCTTGAGTTCTTGATTACAGGAACCGTTCAAGGTTTGACTTATAGGTGGACTAAAATAAAAGATTGGTGGTGTACTCGGTACCCTCGTCTTTTCAGATCCCAAGAGAAGACATTAGAACGCGGAAAACCATTGTGAGGGGATTCAGGGGTCATACCCAAAATGCAATCGGCGTTATATGCCTCACCGTGTGGGTCAGTCCTATCAGATCGGTTATATCTTTCCATGTGTTAGACGATCACACATCTTTTCACTTGCTACTAGGACGCGGTTGGATTCTGGATCACCGTGTGGTTGCTTCCACATACATCAGTGCGTCAAGACGTATATCGGGGGAAAGCAATACCGCATCACAGCCACCAAACAACCCCTTCGGGACAGAGGAAGAATTCATGGCGGAAGCAGTTTTTTATGACGAATCCACGCAAAACGATGCAGCCGTGATATGTCCGTCTCGTACCATTCCGTTACCAAAGTGGGAAGAAGAAGAAAAAGAAAAAGAAAGTTCCTGTTTTCATCCCATCACAACTGACAATCCCAACCAGTGCAAAGAGAAAGAAAATTTAGGTCGAGCCACAGTTCCACCACTTTGTTACTGCGAGCGGCGGGCATGTATACAGGTTATAACAATCAGCGGGGGTGACATTGACAACAGATCAAATATGGAAAACAACGACGAACGAAACGATGTCATCTCCAGAAGAAGAAGTGACCACCTATTCCTTACCCAAAGAACAACACATCGAGATACCATCCTTGGACGAGCTAGAAGAAGTCAACATAGGATAAGACGACGAGCGAATGATTAAGATAAGCAAAAACAATGAGCGAGGAAGAACGGGAAAAACTGGTGGCTCTGCTCAAGGAATTCAAAGACGTGTTTGCCTACAAATATAACGAGCGAGATGCCCGGCTTAGACACTGAGTTAGTTTCTCATTCTCTGCATGTAGCGTCAGATCATAAACCGGTGAAGCAGAGAAGCCGCAACTTTCACCAGGATGTCGCGAATCGCAATCAAATAGGAACTCGGGCGCTTGTTAGAGGAAAAATTTATTAAATATATCCAACTCCCAACCTGGCTCGCAAATGTCGTACCTGTAATGAAGAAGAATGGCAAAATCCGATGATGCGTCGACTACTGAGACCTGAACAAGGACGAGTTCTCACTACCAAATGTAGACATGCTGGTCGACGCAACTAGAAATTACCAGATGTTTTCTTTTATAGACGGCTATAGTGGCTATAACCAGATCAGGATGATTGCCACAAACGCACACAAACTGCGTTCCTGACACCTTATAGAAGCTTTTACTATGTGGTGATGCCTTTTGGGCTAAACAACGTGGGGGGCACTTACCAAAAAGCCATGGTATCAATCTTCCATGATTAGTTTCACCGCCAAGTAGAGGTGTATTTAGACGTGTAGATGGTGAAAAATGGAAGAGGGACAAAAATGTAAAACTACTCTCTAATTATACTTTGCCAAAAGGCAATCGCCTACTCAGGCACATCTCTATAGCTCAGAATACAACCTGTTCTGCAAGTTGAATATACTCTCTATGAGTTCTCTCTTATAACTTTGGTGGAGAGAATAATATCATAGTGCAGTACTAAATAACCCCACCAACTCATAAACCCATCAATTTACTTCATGTCGACATCGCCTCGAATTCCTCGACATCAGAACTAAATTGCTCACTGGTATATGGTGGAGAGTTAACAGAGACGCATCCTCATGGATTTACTCTTAAAATACGACTCGATACCTGAGTCTCAATGAAAACCTCAGAAAACATCGCGGCTCTAGGCCTGTCCAGATCTCTCTGAGAAGCATACCACAGCCTAAACACACTTAGGCGGAATGGCCTAATATACCATGGATAAGCATGCCATGACCTAAAATACGCCATAGCCCAAGTGCACAAGCATGCCATAGTCGAAGTGGCGTGGCCTAAATGCGCCACAAAAAGATTGGCCTTGGCCTCAAAACCATGGGCCATGAGTATGGCGCCACAAGAAATTGGCCTTGGCCACAAGGCCATGGCGCCGTGAGCATGGCGCCACAAATATTGGCCTTGGCCAGTGGCCACAAGGCCATGGCGCCATACAAAACTGGCCTTGGCCAGTGGCCAAGGCCATAGCTGCAACACCGTGGCGCCATGAAGCATGTGTTGTGGCTTTATAACAACAGCCTTGGCCATGGCCAAGGTCGTGGCCACAAGGCTATGGCACCATACCCATGGCGCCATGAATTCCTAGCCTTGGCCAAAGCCACAACACATGCTTCTAGCGCCACGATCACATTGACCATAGAGCTATAGCCATGTAATGCTGCTTAAACTCAATACAACCATGCAATATCTGCATACTACACGAGATATCAAAACATCACACGGGGGGATAACTTTAGGGGTATTGGTCTGGCGGTCTACGACAGTTAGAAAGAAACTGATAGAGATGATGGAAAGTTACGTGTATGAGCATAAAATCTGCATAGGTGCATCATGTTCTACAACCCTCAGATCTCACTCACACACACAGTTACTTAAACATGATTCAAGGTGCGAAGACCTCAAGAAAAATACCAAAGATATGTAAAAAGATTAATCAAAGGACTAAACGTATAAAGATTGTATTTCAGTGTTGCTACTACATGGATATTATCCTAAGGAGCTAGAGGAGATACAAACCTAATCCCTCTCTCGCCACTTAGGTTACACCCAAAAATTCCCAACCCTTACAATGTTCTCCAAGCTCGCCTTATATAGGCCGAGCTCGGGTGGTTTACAGCTAATAAGACAAGGGACTCAATCCTGGTGGTGTCAGTCCTTGTCGAGTAAGGCGGTTCCTTTGCGGTACTCCGAAGGTGGCTCTGGGGCTTCAGTCCTTTGGGACAAAATCCGAAGCCCTTTCTTCTGATTCTTCGCTCGGTGTCCTCGGTCTCACCTTTCTTTGGTTTGATCCCGAGGCTTCGCTACTACTTCCTTTGGCGCGATCTTGCTTCTTGGATCTCTGACACGTTGAAAAGGGAGGGGTACCGAAATACAACCAACTTTTCGTTTTGGCTCGTGAGTCTTATGGTTTAAGTTTGGACGATCTCAAAAATCAATATCCAAACTCTAATAACTGGAGTTGTGATCTTGGGGATCAGCTCAACAAAGTTGGGACTTTGGAGTTAAACTCTACAATTATTGGATAACGTACTACTTGGTTCTTTAATTATATAATCAGAGATATAATGCGGAAAGTAAAAGCACACAAGACACCATAGATTTTTTTAACGAGGAAACTGCCTTGCAGAAAAACCTCGGGACCTCGTCCAGATTGAACACCGCCCAGTACAAACTGACTACAAACACTAGCCTACTATAAGACTTCGATCTGGGATGTAGCAGAGACCAACTCAAGCCCTCCAAGCGAATTGTCTACTGTCGCACTCCTTACGTCTCTAGATCCCCCACAGATCTTCACGCACTTGATTCCCCCAGCTGACGTCCTTTACAGGCCTATGAGTTGCTTTGATCGATGTCAAAGGCTTGTGTCAGCAATACTGGCTTTGCAACCTAATTGTTGACGTATGGTCTAACTGTCCTCTATCAGTTTACCACACACAAGTTGACTTCCATCGGATGATTAAATCCAGGTCATACGGAAATCTACTTCACAAATCAGGGCTGACAAGCAAACCGAGTAAGCTATGCCCAATTT